>JAVQJG010155392.1:0-19861 GCA_036024015.1 Craterocephalus amniculus
GGAGTTGCTGGTAGACCGAGACTGGCACTGACATGTGGGGAGGTGTGTGTGAGGCAATATATAGAACAAATGAGGGCACTATCACCTGTCATATTTCACTTTTTTTCTGTTCTAAATAAGACAAAGACGCTGCGAGGCGGGTGAGCAGAAAGCTCTTAGGAGGCATAAACAGCTGGAGAATGCTGCACCTTCACTGCACTGTGACCCATGTTGCAATAAATCTGTATAAAAGTGATTATGCTGAGGCAAAGTGATCAAGCAAATGAAATATCTGGGCTTTAGCATATAACTCAGTGAGGTGAGGTGAGCTTTATAGCCCTTGCTTTAGGGGAACCATACCTTGCATGTCCTGGGCAATTTGCTTCTCTTATTGCATGTTCTGTCTTTACTTTGAGAGGATTTGTCTATTGGAGCATTATCTGTTTTAAGGTTTGCTGACATTGTTATTTGGATACTTGACGACAGCAATGATACAGATTGGATTAGTTTAAACGTGCTGGAACTGGATGCGTTTTGCTTCCAATAATGGGAATTTTTTTATCTGCTGAACTTGTTTATCACCACTGGATTTTGTGTAGAGATTATAATGCTGGTTAATTGGATAAATATTGGTTTTATTTTATTTGAATTAGGTGTGTTGGAGCAGGGAAATATCTAAAACTTGCAGGAGAGTGGCTTTCAAGCAATGGAGTTACGCTCTAGGCAAATAATTAAATATTAATTGTTTAAGGTGAACTCAATTATATCTTTTACCCGTTAGCAAATTTATTCATGTTTAATTGCTTAGTTTAACAACTGCACACATGCCTAATTTGATGATTCTTTGTTAAATTCATTGATCATTGAACATAAACATTGTATCTCAAGTTTTTGTCATTTGGATTTTTTAATGCATTATATATCCCTTTTGGTCACACTTCATTTTTATGAATGGGTTTTAAAAACATGCAGCCAATTAAAAGTAGGCACCTACATCCCTATAACATTTAAACATGCCCTTCTTAGTGGCAAAAAATGTAACATACAGTAAATAATGTCATCATCTATGGGACTGGGGCAAGTGGATATCACTTTGGATTTATGGTCTTAACAGAGATGTTTTGAACCCACCGTAGATTCTGAATCTGTGCACCATCTGTGTCTGGATTTTCAGGAAAAATCCACGTACATTTTATCATCAAATGAGAAAAAAATAAATGTCCCTCTTGTGACCAAAAAGTGAAAGCATGATGCAAAATATGGTGCAAAGAAAACGAAAAACATGACACGTAAGTACCTCAGGAAAATAGGATACAATGAGGTACAATACTGTGCAGAAGTGACACTTCAATGGACAAACAGAAACAGTCACAACACTGTGTTCTTGCTTTTCACAATAAAACATACTGGTCACAAGGATACAAGTAAATATGTATGTTTTGGTGTTTTCCCACTTGGTTAAACATATCCTACTTTTACATTATTGTGATGTATGCATATGCAATACATTTTCTCTGCAATCACACAACAATATGTGAATTGAGGGCAATTTGGGGTTCAGTGTCTTCCTCAAGGACAGTTGAATACAGTATGTAGAGGAGTTTAAGATACAATTTCCAACCTGTCATTGTTGGACACTAACTCTGCATGAAGATATGACCACCGCTTTCTTTTCCAATCATTGCAAATTATTATAGCTGTATATACTGTAAATGAGACTCTTAGTCGCCTGTGCAGTCATGTATTATGCAGCAATAACTTTTTACCCAAAGCAGTCTAACATACAGTGTCGGATGTAACATGGAAACCCATAGTCTTTATTCCACTTGTCCATGAATTGAAGCAATCCATCTGGACCTTTTTTATAAATATTGGAAGCTTTTAAAATGCTAACCCATGATTACTTTTTGAGTTTGCTAAAACAGGCAATTTCAACAGTCACTTTCAGACTAACAGTCGGTGATCAGTCTGTAGTTGAGTTAGAAACTCTTTTTGACACATTCTGGGCTTAACCAGATTTTCTGATGACATAAAAACTATTCCTTATATTTCCAGTACCGTGCAACTACACCCCAAGTTGTTGGTGAAACCTCCTAACTCCACCTCACTGTTTATACTGACAAAGAGAGCAGTAAATGCTGCTGTGACAATATTGTGTATATCACTTTTTCCCTTTTATGTCATGAAGAACCTTGGAAAATAAATTATGTTTCTGCTGGAATCCCTTAAAATTCTGAGACGATCTCTGGCTCATTTATCTCTCCCCTTCTTAATTTTTTTTATTAGTTTTATTACAGACCTCTGTGAAGCAGTGTACTGTAGTGTTGCCCCTCAGAAAGTCTCTCAGTCAGTGAGTCTCCCATCATTTCAGTCAGTGTCCCAGCTCTCTGCTGCTGAGTCTATATAGTGATGATCTAGCAATGATAACTGGATCAATACCTTCAGCCATGTGGACAGCCGGCTGAGAGCTGCATCACTACTCTCGCAGGCGAGTGCGTTGAAAACACCTCACGCCTCCACCAACACCTCCTCCACCCCCAGCCTTGCTCAGCCTCACAATTCCTCTGACACACTTCATCTTATAATTTGATCAAGAAAAGTATCACATTAAGCAGATCCCAGGTCATAAATGAGAAATATGTGGAATTTATGAACTGTAAATGAGTACCCCTTCATGGATGGTTATTTTAGTGTCAAAATATATTAAATACATAGGAAGGAAAAGGCTGGAGTTGGTCACTGATTCCATACAGTCAGCTCTATAGTTAGGTGTGTATCTTGGAGCTCCATTTATTTAAGTAAATACAATTATAACAATTCCGTCTTCACATTCTTGCAGGATGTTTAACAAAAAGCAAAGAATTATCTGAATAAAACTAAAATATAATTTTAGTAAATTTCAAGAAAATTGATAAAATTACAAAACATGTCTACTGTTGGGCATAAATGTGATCCAACAGCATAGGTAAAACCAATGAGATGTTACTTGTAGTGGAATGAAATTGGCTAATACAAAGGCATGTCGGTAATAACAATGTCCTTTCTCCGGTGACAAAGACAAAGTGCCTGCGTTTGGAGCGTACAAGCGCACGAGACAAGTGATGGCTGAAGGTAGACTTTGGGAGAGCATTTGAATTTCATGTCCAAGAAGAGGCAGCCCATCATTAAAAAACCCTAATTTCTGTGTCAGGTAGAGTTGCAGGTAATCGATCATCTTGTCACACCGATTTATTTTTTTCTGCCCGTTTAAAGTGAATTCTACTTCTTTCCAATTAAACTTGTTGCTGAAAAAAGAAAATGTCTCTGGCTATTAAAGGTACATTTTGCCATGTTAGGTCTTTTTCCACCAAAGGTAATTTCTGAACATTTGGAAGAAAGGAGCCTCGGGGTGGGTGAGGCATGGGTGATCCCTCATGTAAAGCTGATGTTATCAGAGCAGGCCTTTTGAGTTCAGCATTGGATGACTATAAATGTGTTTGCATTAACTTGATTAACCAATAAAAAAAATTTCAAGCCAGTTCCGCTGGTTTGTCATTTCCTGCACTAAACTGATGTTGCATGCCCACCACATTTTATGCTTAAATAGATTCTCATGTTAAATTTCAATGCTCATGTTAAAGAATGCATGCAACATTTCATCAGTCATCTCAGTTATTAACTTATTAAAACAAGAATCAACAGAAGATTTTATACACATGATGTGAATAAATGCATATATGATTCCATATTACTGCTCCTCGCTGGCAGCAAGAAGCATGAGAATCCCTAATAGATGTTTTAGGTCTTCCGGGGTCTTACTTTCATGAGGTTTCTCCCTCTCTGACAGCTTCACTCAGTGTAACATCCCTGAACCGTGGCTCTCATCCTGACGGTGTGTGCCACCAAGGCATTTAGATATGTCTGCATAAAAGCCATTTATTGGTACATTTCTAAATGTTAAGGGTTGTCAGCTTCAATTTCTTAAAAGACCCTTGGCTCACCTGGTGGATAAAAGGCATGTGGAGTTCTGGGGAATTACTCCTCCATCCCTGACAGACAATGACAAAAATGCTGCTGCTTATGGCCTCCGCTCTGCTCGTGGTGAGGTTTCATGTAGGAGGGGAAGCTCCATTGTCCCTGGCTCTAATTTATTTATGTGGTTAATCTTCAGGGCAGGGAGAGCAGCCCACCTCAGTGGTTTGTCATTCAAAAGGGGGGACCCACAGGAAGGATCAGTGACCTTGCAGATACTTTGCCATATTTGTTCAGTAACATAAATAAGATTATAGAAGGGTACTTTGTAATCTAAACAAGTCTCAGAAGGTTCATATTTGTGGACATCAAATACTTTTAAAGTGTTAAAAACCCTATCCCTGTCATCATTTGCAATTATGCTGAGAAAAGATGTGAAGTAATTAGAATAATGACAGAAATGCTGCCAAACTAATGTAAAATACTTAATTTCTTTGAAAGTTACTCTGTGGTTTAACATGGCTTAAGAGTTTTTTCACAGGGCTTCCATAACATTTAGTGTCAGAGCCAAGACTGCATTCATCCTTACCTAACCACATTTATTTGGACAGAGGTGCAATGACAGCAGAAAAAGAGAGGAGAAGATGGAGCCTTGATTAGCAGCACCTTTCCCAGCATGTTCTGCTATGACAAATGACTGACTTCGAACAATATCTAAGGCGATCAGGATAAAGTACCGACCATTTCAAGGCTCAGCAAAATTCTAATTCTAATTAGACTTTGCACCACACACCAAATAAAAATTGTTCCCAGGGCATTTTGGCCCATCAACTGTTTCTCCAATCACTGAGACAAAACGAATAAAGAAAATGATTAAAGTGATAACAAAGGCATAAAATTTAAATTATTGAGGCTCCACATCTGGGATCTGTATGTCACTGCGCTGCCGTTTTCACCCTCTCAATCAGCACTCCATTCTCTCTGCATGAGAGAAACTGCAAAACAGAGGGAAGCAGGGAAAAGAAGAGAGGGAACAGGAAGAAACTGTAACATTAAAAGGTAGAAAGCGAGAACGCAAATAGGCCTTCAACTTTAGCGTTATTAATGACTCCTCAAAAATCTCAGACTTTTCCAATCTCTCAGAGAAGCGCATGACAGAGTCTGCAGATGAAGCTGACCTTCAAAATGTTCTTTGGTCTTTAGTTAAGAAATTCACTCGCCATTATGGCATCATTAAGGAAACAAGGATAAAATTACTCTATGGTTAATGGCCTATAGGATCCCCCACCAAAATTTGTTTCAGATCTAATAAAACTGTGCTTAACACACTCGAATGAATTATGAGGACTGTTATGCAGGGTATTAAAATGTGGAAAATAGATTTTCTAGAGCTTGGAGGACTGGACTTTTCAAATCAGATAGAATGGGATTTTCTGGGCAATAAATCCTACCATGTCTCAATCTAATTTCTTTCAGCTCTCAAATACGAAGGCATAATTTCTTGTGTGATTTTGATCATCATTACAGCACCGTCTGTAACAGTAGCAAAGTTTGGTCAAAAGCAAGAACAAAAACAAAAGTACATTTCCAAGTAACACTCCTAAACACACAACAACGTATTTGTAGACATTGTTTTGCATATGAAACTACACTTAAAAGCTTTGTAATTAAGAAATGTGCAATCGAAAGTCACAATCATTAAATTCTTCATTAAACTGAGGTATGCATTTGCTTAACATGCTGATGAGAGAAAGGATGCTGAATTGGTTAATGACAGACAGCATCAGAGGATAAAGGAAGGAAGCAGCAAGCTGTTATGGAGAAAAATGAAGCTGCAGGCAATTGAGGCTCTCCGTTATCTCACATGCAACCACACTGCAAACCTGCAGAACTGTGTCGTTGCCACCACTTATCACTTGCTATTGTAATCCAGACCCTGATGCCATCATGAAATACAGGCTTATTATAAAAAGGGGGAAAAGTTAGCCCAAGATGGTGCCACAGAGAGGTGGTTTGTGTGGTAATGGCATTTGCTCTCTTTAAACTTTAATCTTTCCTATTAATTCTCTGCAACTGGAGAATGTACGAGAGTTAATGTTCCATGAACGTGTTTCTCACTCCGCAATCTCTTCAAGCTAATTACCTTCAGGTGCTAAATGGTGGGAAATTGCCATCCATTTGGATGAGAAAAATTTCACCTCCTGCTCCCTAGTGAAACATTTTTTTCCAGGGCACATTAAGAAAAAAAAAGAGGAAAAAGAGGCTGGCTTCCACCAAGGTAAACAGTGGCCATAAAACTACCTCTTCCTGGTCCTTTCAGTTCTCGTGCTTGGAAGATGAAACCATAGTCCCTCTCTCCCACCACATTGCTTCCCAGCAGAGGTCAGGTGGAGGTCAACAGGTGCTATTCCTGACAAGGGAACAGATGTTTGATTGGCATGAATCATCTAAACTGCCCATTAGAAACTTGCGATGTGAATTGAGAGGACTCCTGGTGCTGGGACACTTTTTAATTTGATGCCTAACAGAAAGGAGATCTTTAAGTTGCCGCATTAGTAATTAAACTTCAGTATGGTCAGGCTCTTTCGTAACAGTGTATTTGTATCATTCTTTTCCCCAACTATATTGTAGATTGCTTGTTTATGCCCCTAAGTACAAGTCATGGAGGCAGCCAAGGTACAGCTCCTACAAGCTCTGGAAGGGAAATGCAACTCACCAAAGTGTTTCCATACTAGCCATCATTCTTAAGTCTTTTGTTCAACAAGTCATATATTCACATAAGGAGAAAAGGAGGGGTTGGTGTAAATATGTGCAGCACTCTTCATTTGTGTGACATAAAGTGTAGGCCAACATAAGACTTCTGATGGGCCAAGGTTATGTTTCTGCTTTGTGATGTTGTGTTTTATGGCGTTTTTCAAGATTTGTATGTATCTGTTATATGCATTGTCACTCTCTGCAGATAAAGTCCCTAATGGCAAAATAAAGATATTTCAAATGAACAAAACTACAATATTGCCAAAACACTTTTATTTCACTTTGGACAATAATCTTCTTGGTTTGGACAGCATTACCGCAACATGATTGTCACAACACAGACAACATTTTCTTTGTTGTCTGGGTTCCTAAATGCACCACATGTTACAATTAAACTTTGTCATTTCCTTGGTGAGTTTAGAAATAAAAAATTTGGCAATGTTAGAAATAAATACCAGGTCCTTAAAGGAGCGCAACTTTCTTTTTAACATAAACACACTCCTCTGAGTAATTTGTAATCTGTCTATTCACTTTATAAACTTTTTTGTTGATGTAATGAAATAAGTTGTTGATGATTCAAACTAGTTGGCATAAAAGGTTAAGTAAAATTGGATGCTTCTTTTGGAGAATGTCTAGCTGCATTGAGCCCCTTGTGAACCACACATTAGACCTTTTAATGTGCAGTTCAGCGGGTTCTCAAAAAGAATCAAGATGCATCATGTGAGGGGAGTAAAAAGGCCAGCTGGGATGGGTGGGCCACATTGTGATCACTCACCTTCATCCCTGATTTGTAGTCATTATCCCTACCAGCGTTTGAAGATCAAAAACAAGGACATGGAGAGTGATGGGGTACAGAGAGAGGCAGCCCAAGTCAGAGAATGGGGAAAATGACTGAGGGAGGGACAAAGAGATGGCTGGATGTGTGTTTGCACGTCTGTCCCAGTGACTGCCATTTTGCTCCAGTTTGGTGGATGTAGTGGTGTAGATGGCAGCAATGTTGGGAGTGGGTGGGGTTGAGAGGAGGGTGGATGAGGGTGATAGCACCTTAAAGTCAACCAAGCTGCAAAAGCAATGAATATTAAATTCACACTTAAATAGCTGGGTCTATGTGAGGCATAACTGTATTATAATTTTAGATTTGTCTCTGATGAGATGCAGGTTTGAGTTTGAACAACAAGGCACATCAGAGGAGACCATATGCCTCTGATAACAGTAGCTGTCTGTTGATAATCTTGGATTATTAAAAAAAATATTTTGGTGGTCTTGGAATTCAAACCAAGTTTTTTTTTGTAATGCTGAGATGATAAGGTGAAGCAGTGAAAAAAGGAACACATGACAATTACAACAAAGTGTGGTGTCTTTACCCATCCATGTCCCAAGCAAAGTATAAACGTTGAAGGACTCCCATCAGGCCATTGCATAAATTAACCAAACCCTCACTGTGTTGAAATCTATCCCCAACTGTTTGAGTTAGAAAGCAGAGATTTTTCCCTCCTTTTTTAGATTTAATTATCTTTTGTTGTTCTTTTTATCTACCTTCCAGGATTGTCCTCGGTGGGGGGTTAAAAGAATGGGAAGTGGAAAAGACGTAGGGGGGTGTTTGCTAGCAAGCACTGGGTTTGTAGGGCTAGTTTGTCCTCTGTTTGATCTGATTCCTTACAATGACACAGCGGGAAATTAAATATGAGAGCAGAATTTAAACCACTGTTTAATGAACAATAGGAAAAGCAAAAGTTAGCTCCACTTTATACTAAGTGAAAGTCTTTAACTTCTCTTCAGAGCATTACCTCTTTAGTTCAGCTTAGTCCGAGGTAATTTTTGCTTCATTTAGACAATGCATTTGGAAAAGTGTTTGAGGATTTGTAATAACATTCCAACTTCAGACCATTCATCTTGCAAACAAATCCACGACCATGGAATATGAAATGTAAACTTTATAGAAATGAGCTACTGTAAATCTGGAAGTTTAATTACTCATGTATCAGAGATGAATAGTGGCAAGCCTTCACAAATTGATTTAATGGACCCTCTGGAAGAACTTGTGTCTTTTCTTCTTTGAGAAAAACAACACATGTTGAACATTAGCTGAGTTGATGTTTGTAAATAATTTAGTACCAATCTTTGCTCCAAGTTCAGTCGTTCAAGTGAAGGCAGAGGGACGGTACAGAAACAAAATAATCTCATTGGTTGTTCCAGTTGGTTTAATGTGGTGTTGCATGTTCCTTCCTCTTGTACCACAAGATCTTTGCTGCTTTTTTAAAACCTTATATATCTTTGGGTCCATTAAAAATTTGACTAAATAAAAAGACACAATTGCCTTATGAGATGACAACTCATTATTTGTTAGAAAGTCAAGTTATGAATAGTAATACAAAATTGAACTACTTAGCGGGGCTGCACGGTGGTGTAGTGGTTAGCACTGCAGCCTCACAGTGAGAAGGCCACAGGTTCGAGTCCCAAGTTGGTCAGGATTCCGTTTGCATGTTCTCCCCGTGTATGCATGGGTTCTCACCGGGTACTCCGGCTTCCTCCCACCATCCAAAGACATGCGTGTGAGGTCAATTGGGCACTTTAAAATTCTCCCTAGGTGTGAGTGGTTGTCTGTCTCTCCATGTTGGCCCTGCGACAGACCGGCGACCTGTCCAGGGTGTACCCCGCCTCTCACCCGTTGACAGCTGGGATAGGCCCCAGCACACCCACGACCCAATTGGATTAAGCAGTTCAGAAAATGGATGGATGGAACTACTAAGCTTAATTTATGCATTTTAAGCATTACTCTGTGAACAAAATAGCAAATTGTTTTACCTCTACTCTGACAGGTAGAAATAAAGGTGACCAATTTCAAACTGAAAGGATACTGAATGCAACAAAAACAGTGTGGAATGATGCCTTTGGCAGGTGGAACTACTCCCCTGCCAAACTGTCACCATTTAGGCCCCGATAACGCAGGTAATTGCATTTCCAGAAGAGCAGGAGCAGATGAAACATGCTGTGGACAGATACTGCTGGCACGCTGGCCCCTTCTGTTGGAAAATTTCATTTTTCCACAAGGAAGCCATGAATGCTAAGGCTGAATCCAAATCCGTTTTTCCGCACTTTATCAGTGTGTGGCCCACCAAGTGGGGAGATGGAGGTAATTCATTCAGCTGAGACTCACCACCCTAATCCAATTTCCAGCCTCCCCCAGCAAGAGATAATTACAAGTATTAAAGCTGTTAGGACAGGGGGGGAAAGGGCCCTCTCTCTGAAACTCTGCTGCAGGCCCTGAAAATATCGACTGAGCAGGGGGATCTCTGCTGGGAGAACTCAAGCTAAGGTATTGTTCAAAACTAAGAAAGTGTGTTAACTAATGAGGCAAAGGGAATCTAAAGGTATAAAAGGACACCCATAGCCACATGTCATAACAGACCCCGGGACTTTTTTTTTCTCTTTTTCCTCGCGCATCATTTAAGCCTGCACGAACAATTGGTCATTTCATGTGTAAAGACAAGTAGGGGTTCCTGCACAATCACTATGCATATAATAGTCCTTGGAATGTCCCATCGCTTTTAACTCCACATGAACTTCAAGATCAGATGGTACACAGCACTACAAAATATTAGAAATACTCTGAACGCTCAACACAAGTCTTTGAACACTATCAAACAAGTTTGCGTAACCCCATATTAATTTCTCATTTAAGCATTAAGATTCACAATCTTATCTTTTTATTGCTTTTTCTCCTTTGGCCACTCCAACACTCCAGCAACTGACACCCAAATCAGTGGTAAACTATACCTTTTCATGTCTTTGAAGCCACAATGGAGAACTGGGTTGGAGCAACACAGAAGGTTTCCTTTTTTTCCCCTCATGCTCAAACTTTGACTCTTCAAGGAGCGGAAGCTGGATAAAGCTCTAATTAACGGAAGCAGAGACGGTCCTGCGCTCTCCCATTCAGTGCTCCACAATAGACAAACCCATGAAGCAGAACCAGGAATGGAATATTGAAGGAATGAATGGAAATGCACCCAAATAAGAGACCCAATATCACCCCTTGTCCTCTTTTGGCTCCTGCTCTTTATTGTGTGTCTATTGAAGAGGGTCTGCCACAGGAATCCTATTCTCTATTAATTACTGAGGATCAAAGAGGCAAAGAGAGGAAGCATGCTGATTTTTAAAAATGCATTTTGGAAGTTTTAAATGATGTGACACAATTCTATGAAAATATGTTTAGTCCCACACAAATGTGAACCACTTAAGACTCTTTTGAGGCATTCTTAATCGTCAGAAAGGAAGCGTGATCCTACAAATGCTGCAGTAGTTGTAGAAAAGCTCTTCAAAATATGCCTCCATTATTAAAATTCACAACAATATTCATTAAAAAATCCAACTAAAATAAAAAAAGGGTTGGATGACTATGATTTCATTTATTTAACCACATACAGACAATGGCAGATGAATTTTATTTTTAAAAAAGCTCATGTTCCTTAAAATATTTACACCCTGCCAAAAGCTGCAGTATATATCAGGTGCCCGGTTGTTGAACCATATACTTTACAAAGACTTAAAAGTTTTGTGGCATTCGAAATCATAAAGGAAACCTAAATCTGTCCTCCTGGAGATTTTATTTTTCTTGTTACTTTGTCACTTTAATGTGTGCAGCACACATTAACCTGATTCTATAAATTTGAAGCTAAAAACAATATTAAATGAAAATCTTTTTTATATGTAAATTCATTGGGATACCCCACAGTGCTATGCATATTCATTGCTGACACTTTAGCAAAGTGCTAATCCAGTTAATGAGATCAAAATGGGTCCTTTCCCAAATAGGTGTATGAAGACAGCAAAATGAGCCAGCTACCCTGTTTGTATGCAGTACTAATCCGAGAAATAATCTTCAAGTTTTTTAGAGTTTTCATCAGCATAGATAGAAAAAGAAATATTATGTTTTTGATAAAGGTCAAAGCCAGTTTATAGTATAGCATGCCAATTCAAGTGCTTTGCACGAAGCATCATGATATCCACGAAACTTAAGGCAATGTAAAAAAAAGACAAAATGAGGATTTAGATTGCAGTTAAATGAAAAATAAAAGATTAAATGGGAAAAAAACTGCTCAAACATTAAAAAAGGTTTTACAATTCAGCCACAGTACAATGTAAGATACCTGTCATAAATAAATCATACAAAAGAGTTGCACTACACTGAACTTTGGATAAATAATCACATCTTACAGGTAGGTGTGTTTCAGCTGAAGAATGATCTTACACTTAAAATTGCTTTCTGTTTTACAAATCGATGTCTCTAATTGTTACTCTCATCGAAAGTCCGCATGTAAAGGTCTAAGGATGATGTGTTGTTGCTAAAAAAGCAGAAATATGCCAGATGCCCATATTATTTTTAAGAGTGACATTCGTATTTCTTACTGAGAATGCCTACTGTTATTTGTCAGCGTTATATCCTTGAAATATTGCAAACATTGGTGCAGAGGGAAACTGCACAGGATCTTGTGTGAAGTTTTTAATATGTCACAGGCATGGTGCTACTTGGAAATGCAGTGTATTTTACTCAGCCCCCAATAATCTATTCTGTTCAGCCAGGCGCATACATTGACAAATGTTTCCAGCATTAGGTATTTACCTAGTGGAATGTAATGGATGTAAAGAGTTTGAAAATGCCTGGCGCACTAACAGCATGGGCAGTAGCAAAACTATCTAGGCTGAGGAGAAAATACACTATTCAAAACAGAATCGATGGTTCTGAAGGATGGTGTGTTTGTTTCTCTGTGTGTATGTGCATGCATGGTCATCCGCCTGCATTTGAGCGTTTTTGTTTATCTCTCTCTGGATATGTGTGAGTGTATCTGTTGGTGCTCTAAACTGCTCACTGTAAACTTTCCATAAGTCATTGCAGACATAGTAATAGTTCCAGCACCATCCATGCAGTGGAAATGTAAATATGTTTGCTTATGCGAAGACAATGCAGGAGCATTAATTGTCACATAGTGTTTCTGTCTGACGAAAGAAATTAAACTACCTCCCAAGAGTTAGTGTTGAGAACTTGCATGAATAAGAAGCTGCAGGGTCTATAGGAACCGCTTTGCATCATCCACTTCACACATAGGCAATGAAAATAGAAAAATGTGACCATACTCCAAAACTTCTGTTTTATTTTGTTTCTTTCCACCTATAATTGTACACTTTACTCATTTGTACAGTCAGTGAATTTGCTCCAATAGTTCATGCATATCACTTTTATTTAGCAATAGAAAATCAGTTCTTAGGGAAATATTAAAGAACAATACTCTAATAAGTTGAATGTACACCTCCTTAAACCACAGCAGCCCAATCACCAATCACTATCTAAACATGTTATAGCTTTATTTTGTTAAAAACTGTTTTGCTAAAGGTTTGCACTTGCAGATGGTGGTGGCACAACTCATTTAAAAAATGTTCACTCAAGCAATTGGGTTTGTGTCTTATTTGGTTTCTCTTTAGTTCTTGTTTTTTTAATTTCCTTGTATAAGCTCTTGTTTAATGGCACTTTAAACCGGCTTGTTTAAGTTAAAGCAACTATGTGACAAGTTGTCCAAAAAAACTCATGGTTTAGGCATAAACTACATTACGTTACCAGGTTGATACAAAAGGAGGACTATTCAGTGAAAAACATCTGATTTCCATCTTTATTGCAAAACTAATGTATTTTGTAGCATGGATCTATATTTTTGTATTTTGTATTTAATTACAAATCCCCCAAAAATAGTCTTCATGACAAAACAAATGTGTATTCAGGGCGAAGAGTTACAAATTTTGATGTTACCATCTAAAAAAAAGAAGAAAAAGAGGTGACTTTATGATCAAATTTCATAGAGCTAAGTTTCAAACTAAGCATTCACTGTCACTTTTTTAACATCCACATTTTGATAATCAGATTTGATCTTGTATATCTGATGTTAGTGGCAATGGCAGGCAGAGAGATCAGAGTATCTGCTGGGACAGAGATCTGTTTCGGGACAGTTAGAGGGGGATGATCCCTGGTTCAGCTTGGATTGTCTTCTCCCCATTAGTTAACTGATCCTTTTCTTCCGCTCCCTCTCTTTGAAACTACTTTTTCATCACAACAGAAGTCTACACCAGCCATGTCATTCATTACATGCACCGCGCATCCTGTCAGACACACAGGCGGGCAGGACACTTTCAGACAAAAAAGGGTAAGCTAATTCCAAGTTCAGCGATTTTAAAGTTTTTCTAGTATTGCTAGCGCTATACGTTTCTATATAATTACTTTAAAAGTGTGAATGTTTACTTAAATTTTTTTTAGACTTTAAAAGTGTTATTTTAGAATGACAATGGTCAGCTTAAAAAAAGGATAGGCAGGTCTTACACATCAAATGTCTCGTATATCTTTTGGAAATAGATTTATAATCCAGCCTACAACATGAGGGTTGCTATGATGTGCAGTCAATATATGGGTGGCACTCCCCATAAAGGCCTTGGCCTTCTTTCTGTTTTTGATTTATTATCACAGTATAGCTCAGCTCAGACAGCCTTATGAAACCTTTGTCAGTCCACTAATGATACTGTTTTTGCTATCAGAAGCAGAAGCATTTTTGCCTTTTTCTCACAGAATTTAATTGTCTCTGTTTTCCTTATAGATCCCTCTTGAATGGGCATCTTTAGAATAAAACTTTTGATCCTAGAACAGCATCTTTCAGATTATAGTATCCTACTTCCTGATGGATGTGTTAGAAAATGATGTTTTTATTTTAATAATTAACTTATTGAATTTTCTTATTTGTTTTTGTAAATGATTACACATCTTAACTTGCATTACTCTTTATTTTGTTTGTATTTGCAGTTCATTCTTATTTCTAACAGTGGCCATCAGGTATGATTAAAAATATCCTGTTGAGTTACTGCTTTTGCCAATTCATGTGTGGCAATGACTTATAATCTATAAAAAAGAACAAAAAAAGTATTTATATATATATATATATATATATGTACTGTATATATATATACATATATATCCATTTTTATGTTTGTTGACAGAGATGGCCGACCTTTACCAAAACCCCCTTGTAATTTGAGCTCATTGTTTGCTCCAGACGAATTAAGTGCAAGTTAATGATTAAGCTATGAATCTATCAGACACTTGGTATGGGAAAGTTTTAGGGAGGAACAGCTTGGTCATTAAAATGTGCTGACAGCGATGGGAGAACAAGTTCCCACTTTGATCCGATGACAGTCCTGAGCTCAGCCTCATGTCATCCTTCAGCTCTTTCCCTTCTCTCTTACCTTGAAGTTTAGCAAAAAAAAAACGCCTTTGCCTTGAAATATGGCAAATGTGGATTTGAAACCCTTGAATGAAAAGTATGTTTCGGTATGTAGAGCAAATTCCACACAGAGTACACAATGTCCAAAGACAACTGCATTGCCTTGTTTTGACTATAAAACTGGAACACGGCTTGCATAATTAGAAAGAACACAAGGGGAAAAAGGTTTGTCTAAATATACATTTCTTAATTTTGATCATGTTTTCATCCAGTAGCATTTAACTGTTGGACAATTTTTCTTTTTTATACAAGTGCAGGGAGATGAAGAACTCTTTGGAAGCCCATATTGATTTCTTTTGATGACCTCGTTATCTACAAATATGGCAAAAAAAAAAAAAAAGAATTAAACAGCAGAGTGTTAGTCCATGCACATGTTCTGATTAGGTGCATTTGCTATTGATGATGGTGTCAACTTTAAGTCAGGTTCCTGCAAAAGTTATATATGAAATCTGTCTAAAGTAGGAGCCGAATGAGTTTTTTAACTTCCACTAGTTTGCTATAAAAACCAAGCAAACAAAAACAATTTTTCTCTTGAAAACAAGTCCAGAAAAACCAAAAACAATTGAACCAAAAATAAATAGTTTTCGTTTGTCTCAGAAACGCAAAAGGTGTCCTGAATTGAGCCTCAGCAGTTAATGATGGTGTTCTAAGTCAGCAGTAAGCAGATGAGTTGCTGCAGAAACTGAGGTCCTCTGCTGCCCCCCAGGGGCTCAGAGAGGAGAATGCATCAAGGACTCTCCTTCACAAGAGACTCATCTGATTTGATTCAGCTTTTAGGAAAGGCTGAAGGAACAGATCTGGCAATGTTAGGGACATTATGCGCTTTTATATCAAAATAATTGTAAAGATTCTTGAAATCATTGTTTTTTTTCTAATATATATCTAATACATTCATACATATATTTACATATATATATATATATAAATAATTATCGTTATATCATTTGGCTCATTTCTACATTTTTTTCTTTTTCAGTAACAAAATACATCCTGACATTTGAATATCAAAACAGCATCAGTTTATTAGACTCCATGCTCTCTTGCTGAGTAATTATTTAGTCCAGGACTTAAGGCCAAACAAGGTCCTTACAACAAATCATTTGTAAAGGCATCTTACTGAACCAGAGAATGGAGCTTGACTTCTTGGAAAATATCACACGCCAAAATGAGAAATTAGGACACAAAAACGTTCCTAACATCTGTTTCTTTTGTTTAACAAAGGAATTACTTTGTAGCAAGCAATACATGCAATCAGTGACTAGTGGAATAATATTTGTGTTCCCCCTTCAAACAGACACACTGTCACAGAAGCACTTGTCTACATTCTGTAGTTGCTTGAGGAAAATAATTGCCTTATCTGCAACTGTCAAAATGATGAATGCCCTGGAGAGCACCGAGAATTGACTGATGGAATTGGGGGAAAATCTAATCCCTGATCTGAACACTTTGTATAATACATTAACCCCTCTGGAACAATAGGCTGCACAGAAACAGATTTGTATAGACTTGGAAAATAAATCCAACAGAGGCTGAAGGATCAATAAGCATCTGGAGTTATGGCCTCGTCTGTATCGAGTCAAAGGGAGTGTCATGAAAATATCAAGTGTATTGAGATGCATGCAAGAATTGTCAAAGAGCAGATGCAAAAGATACAGTAGAATTGAGAGATATGTGCATCATTAACTATAAGTAAAAGTAGTATTATGGTTAAGTAAAGCGTGGTGTTCCAGATGCACAGACATATCAGTTACAAAACAGTGAGGTATTCAAAGAGATGAAGATTAAAGAGCATAATGATTAAAAATTTCTGAGAGCAATAAAAGAAAGAGCAAAAACAAGCTATATAAGAAATATTCACTTTTACAAAACGAATAGGCTCAGATGGATTAAAAAATAAATGAATTAATGAGCGAATATCAAAGAAAGTAAATTTACAGCAAAATGAATATATTGTGTTATACATGCACTGGAGGACAAAGGTAGTATCTTGCATGCTTCTTCAATCGGTCTGCAAGCAGCAGAGTGGAAATTTCCCCAGATTTGAAAGGATATCTTTTCTAATTAAGTATGATATTAACTTTTTATAACTTAATGTTATCAGATGACGTTTTTTTCAAAAAACGAATAGTTGCCTCCAACCTGAGAGCAAGCTCTTTCTCTTTTTTGTCACACTTGAGTAGAATACATTATCCCCAATATTAGGAGGGAACATACCTGTAACAGGTTAATGACCTCACACTTTCCACACCATTTCATTTAGCGGGCCATAGTCTGGAAAAGCTAAACGCTTCAATCCCACTTCTCTGAATTATGAATTAGTTGAAGGGTTAGGTGATTAAAGATTCAGCATTTTGTGGTTTGACCAATAGATGGTTTCTTCAGCTTCTATCCATTATGGAGGGCATAAATATTGTAAGAGGAGAGCAAATAATCTGGAAATAACCAATCAAAGTGTTTCGCAGTCCTCAGAGAAAAATTGCAATATTTTCGTTTAAGTAAGATCAACTTACATTCTTCACATTTCTTCATAGATAAATAAATAAACAACACATTGAAAAGCATTGAAAAGTATCAATGTGGAATTGTTTTTGTGAAACTGTGCTAAGTATTTGCAGAGTTTTTTAAAATTACATATTTCAAATTATTATACATTTTTGTCATACACATATAATATTAAGTTTGATCAAAACCTGTCTTTAAATACTGGTATAATTAACCCCCTCCAATTACTTACAAAGGGCCAGGCACGTCAAACCTCCTCAGCCTTATCCGTCCGGTAACAAGCATTGACAGGTCACATGACACAAACTGAGATGTCTGAATAATTTGAACAAATGCTAAATCATTGCAAAGCAGCCTGCAAGATCAGCGACGTGAAAGTGAAGTGTTTGCGTTTCCCCAAGGCTCAGTGGCATCTGTTGTACATGTGTGCAGGAAAAACATCCATGTTTCACTGTATTAATTCCAATTAATTGTGCCTGTATTAGAGTAAATGTTTGACTTTGAAGCACTAAACCGTTAATTGGCATCCCTTTCTGCAAGAGTTTCTCATAGAGGAACGGATTGGAGAAATCTTTACACTATCAGACTAATGGGAGTCATTTAAGTGAAGAATCTTATCTCTGGTCTACTATGCAGAAACAAAATGTTTTTTTGCCATCCCCGTCCTCGATTTTTCTTGTGTTTGTTCTGAGCTTAAATCCGCAGATTAAAGAGAGACTGATGCTTCTCCTAAATTCACTTCTAAATTGGAGAGTTGTGAGTCCAATTATGGTCTGTTGGTTGAGCCTAAGGCCACCAGGGAGAGCTGTGCCTATTCTAAGAGTCACTGAAACAAACTACTCAAACAGCCCCAGTCTTATCATGAGTTCAATGATCATTCTGTCTTCTAAATTTGTACTTTTTATTTAAGATTATGTTTTAGAACTGCTCTACTTTTAACTCTCCTCCAAATCTCATCTGGACAGCCTGTGAATCAAGCTTTAATGTCATTCATGTGTTTTCATAAACTGCTACTGGGTCTTAACCTGGCCATGGAATTATCTACATGAAACCTCTGCAGGCTGTGAGGTTGTTGGGGTCTGTTGCGTTTACTGGCCATTAACTGGGGATTAGTGCTGGTGGGGCTCACATCTCTTTGAAAAGGTAATTCCTCACACTTCCTTGCTATAGAAAATCAAGAAGCAATCATAGAACAAACCATGCAGATGGCCCAGGCAGGGAAGCTCATGGCCATTTTTTTATTCAGTCACAATTAAGACTTGGTGTAGCTGCCCCCTTTGTGTAAACTTAGCACATCAGAAAATTCAAAGGGACATCAGAATTAACAGCCTGTCATGCAATCATGCTTAAAACTGAAGGCAGGAAATGGTGACACTGAGATTAAACAATTATTTTCTTTTTCATTTGTTTACAAGCTTGTGGAGCTGCTCTACCACTGCACAGCCCCTTCATAGTTTCCCATATATCTGTCAACACAGTATATTTGAGAGCGTGCAAGGCTGTAAATTAAACCATAAAGTTGTTGAAGATCATCATGATGTATCAGGGAGACACTTATACAAGTCAAGACTGTATGCAGTGTAGATGTTAGTGAGAGTGGTCTGCTCATAAATTATTGCACTGCTGTTTAGAAAAAGGGACATACATTTTAAGTATTTGTAGTTTATAATGGAACATGATTATCTTTACAAGCACTGCTTGAAATTAAAGGGGTTTTATTTTTTTTATTGCTTTGGTGAAACAGGAAAAAAAGATCTGTGGATATATCAGAACTTCACCAACTGCTTTGGATATATGCATTTTGTGTGTGAAGACTACTCCAAACAGCAGCTTTCTTTTTGGTTTCCTCTGGTGGTCTCAGTAGTAAATTGTTAGCATGTTGTCCAAGCCAACCATGCAGCATTGTATATGGCTCTTAGGGTTTGTTCTTTTACAAAGCTGCTTCTGTATTTTTGTTCCTAAATCACTAACTTTGTAAAACCAGAGGTGGCTGAAATTGAAGGTTGGAGGTTGCAATTTTATTTAAAGTTTGCACGTAAACTGAGAGTTGTGTTTTTGGGTATTGCAGTGGGTGTTTCCTCAGTTTAGTTTGACGTGCAGTCAAAACACAAACATATAAATTATCCCTTTTACGAGGCGCACTTAGATCTTCACAGTTTTGTGTGGGGAGTCAATAAAGCTCTGCAGCTGACCTGTTTCGCATGTTTTGTCTTTGCTTTCACCATATTATTTAAAAAAAATGTAAGATTTTTTCAAATCGTCTCTGAAACACTGACAGAGTGTAAGTTGATACTCTTTACAGTTTTTTTTATTGATCTTAAAGAATGCAAAGAAAACTGAGGCTATAAATTGTAAATGAA
>JAVQJG010155393.1:0-10417 GCA_036024015.1 Craterocephalus amniculus
GATACTTTGAGCTATGGGAGTGATACATTGAGCTATGGGAGTGATATGGTGAGCTATGGGAGTGATATGATGAGCTATGGGAGTGATATGGTGAGCTATGGGAGTGATATGATGAGCTATGGGAGTGATATGATTAGCTATGGGAGTGATACGGTGAGATATGGGAGTGATACGGTGAGCTATGGGAGTGATATGATGAGCTATGGGAGTGATATGGTGAGAAATGGGAGTGATATGATGAGATATGGGAGTGATATGGTGAGAAATGGGAGTGATATGATGAGATATGGGAGTGATACGGTGAGTAATGGGATAAGACAAGCTGCAGTTTAGGAGGAGTTGCAGCTTCTTATTCAGGAGGCCAAAAAGAAGTGGGTTACAGACATCAGTGCGGGATGTGAACAAGTGAACAAAGATGGCAGAGTTTTTTAAGTGAGGGAGGGACGGAGACGAGGGATGTTAAGGTGGAAGTAGCCTGGCTGGGTTATGTCATTAATGTGCGAAGGAAAGTGTGCCCAGACTCTTAACCTGAGGGGAGCGGAGGACAAACTTTATTGGTGGAGTGAGCGGCTGGCCGACCAAGCGAACTTTGGTTTTAGAGCTGTTCAGTTTCAGAAAATTGGATGAGAACCACGACTGGATTTCTTGGAGACAGAGGGTGAGAAAGGTTGGTGGGAGTGAGGGAAAAGGATGAGTTGAGAGGTAGAGCTAGAATTTTTCGCATAAGGGTCTGTCTTTATAAATAAGGAGGATTAATGTGGATTTATGCATTAATATTTTAAAGAATGAAGGCGTTACATTTAGATTTATCTTTTTGTTATTAGTTAATTTTACAGCCATGATAAAAATCCCACATTTATTGGAAAATATTAGTTTTATATTTTTCACATTCATCTGGCGACCCCCTGGAATGAACTCCTGACCCACAGTTTGGGGAGCAGCATCATAATTCAGCTCATATTTGCCATGAACAGGTGAAATGTCTGCGTTTCAGCGTGTTCATGTGAAATTTCTCCACACGCAGAAGCTCCAGCGTTTCTCCGAGCTGGACGGGAACAAATCCTCCTCCTGATGTTCATGAAGTCCTGCATGGATGACGGACGCAGCAGCGTTTCCCAGAAAGGCTGATGAATGATGCAGCAGGCGGCTGGGCTCTGATTGGCTGCCGGCTGCCGGAGCAGAAGGTCACCTGGTGGGGATAGAAAAGTGCTGTGGACGGAGCAGCGGCGTTATTTCCTGCTGCACGATGAGGCTGCTGCTGCTGGCTGTGGTGTGTGCGCTGACGGCGCCGCCCGCCCGGGCGCGTGTGTCAGCGGCTCGGGAGACTCATGCGACAGGTGGGCATCTCCTCATCTTCTTCACCTTCATCGCTATCAGCTTTTTTTTCCTATACCGACCTCAGCAGGTGCTGCTTTAACGTGCTGGAACCCCAGTTATCAGTGAAACAAGCAGGGACAATAAACTGGGTAAACTGGTGTGAGACATGTCTGCTCAGGAGGGGACGTCTCTTCATGGAGGCTCGGGAACCGGATCCATCAGGATCAACCAGTTCTGTCAGAGTTTCCAACTTTTCCAGTCGAGGAAGATATGATCTTCTGCTTTTTAGGACTCTAGTGGAGGATAGTGCTTGTTGCCATGGCAGCAAACAGAACAGAGGTCATAGGTCGCTGCAGGAAACCCTGAAACATCACAGCTGTGGTTGGACCTGAGAGCTCAGGTTCATAAGTCAGGAACTACAAAATAGTCTGTGATTCAGGTGATTTATGGACAGATTCAGATGATTCATGGAGAGATTCAGATGATTCACAGACAGATACAGATGATTCATGGAGAGATTCAGATTATTCATGGTCTGATTCAGATGATTCATGGCGATTCGGGTGATTCATGGCATGATTCAGATTATTCATGGAGTGACTTAGATTATTCATGGAGTGACTTAGATCATTCATGGAGAGATTCAGACGATTTATGGAGTGATTCAGATGGAGTGATTCATATTATTCATGGAGCGATTCATATTATTCATGGAGTGATTCAGATAATTCATGAAGTGATTCAGATTATTCATGGGGAGATTCAGATTATCATGGAGTGATTCAGACGAAGTGATTCATATGATTAATGGAGTGATTTAAATGTGCATGGAGAGATTCAGATGATTCATGGAGTGATTCAGATGATTTATGGAATGAATCAGGTAATTCATGGAGAGATTCAGATGATTCGTGGAAAGATTCAGGTGGTTCATAGAATGTTTTACGTGATTAATGGAGTGATTCAGATGGTTCATGGAGAGATTCAGATGATTCCTGGAGAGATTCAGATGATTCCTGGAGGGATTCATATGATTCATGGAGTGATTCTTATTATTCATGGAGTGATTCAGATGATTCATGGAGATATTCAGATGAATCATGGAGTGATTCAGATGATTCATGGAGAGATTAAGGTGATTCATGGAGTGATTCAGATGATTCATGGAGTGATTCAGACAAAGTGATTCATATGATTAATGGAGTGATTCAATTATTCATAGAGAGATTCAGGTGATTCATGTTGAGATTCAGATGATTCATAAAGTGATTCAGATGATCATGGAGTGATTCAGACGAAGTGATTCATATGATTAATGGAATGATTTGATTAATCATGGAGAGAGTCAGATGATTCATGGAGAGATTCAGATGATGCATGGAGAGATTCAGATGGTTCATTTAGATGGGGTGATTGATATGATTCATGGGGAGATTCAGATGATTCACTTCCTGCGGAGTGATTCAGATTATTCAGTGAATGATTCAGATGATTCATTGAGTTATTCAGACGGAGTGATTCACATGATACATGGAGTGATTCTGATTATTCATGGATAGATTCAGGTGATTCATTGAAAGATTCAGGTGATTCATGGAGTGAGTCTGATTATTCATGGAGAGATTCAAATGAGTCATGGAGACATTCAAATGATTCATGGAGTAATTCAGACGGAGTGATTCACATGATACATAGAGTGAGTCTGATTATTCATGGGGGGATTCAAATGAGTCATGGAGAGATTCAAATGATTCATGGAGTAATTCAGACAAAGTGATTCATATGATTTCATTGAGAGATTCAGATGATTCACTTCCTGCGGATTGATTCAGATTATTCATGGAGTGGTTCAGATGATTCATTGAGTGATTCAGACGAAGTGATTCATATGATTTATGGAGTGATTCTGATTATTCATGGAGAGATTCATGTGATTCATGGAGAGATTTAGATGATTCTTGAAGAGATACAGATGATTCACAGAGAGATTCGGATGATTCATGGAGTGATTCAGATAATTCACTTCCTGCGGAGTGATTCAGATTATCCATGGAGTGATTCAGATGATTTATTGAGGTATTCAGACGGAGTGATTGATGTTTCATGGAGTGATTCTGATTATTTATGGAGTGATTCAGATGATTCCTGGAGTTGGAAATGATTCACTTCCTGCTGAGTCATTCAGATTATTCATGTAGAGATTCAGATGATTCATGGAGTGATTCATATGATTCATGGAGAGATTCAGATGATTCATGGAGTGATTAGAATGATTCATGGAGTGATTCAGATCATTATTGGAGAGGTTCATATGGTAGTGATTCAAATGATTCATGGAGAGATTTATATAGGAGTGATTCAGATTATTCAGAAAGATCATGGTCTGGGATCTAGAGGTGCTGACTCTCATCCCGACCGATTCACACTCGACTGAGAAACGCTCCAGTGAAGCTGGAGATCACGGCCTGATGAAGCCACAAGAACCCCATCAGCCGTCCTGATCCACCAAACCAGATGCCCTCGGTCCTGATTTACCAAACCGGATCCCCTCAAGATCTCAGCTGATTCTAGAAATTCTGTATGAACAGAATCGGTGATAAAGGGCAATCTTGCTGGAGTTTGACCCCCACTGGAAACCAGTCGCAATACGGACCAGGCTCTGGTCCTACAGGGACCGGACAGACGAAGCAGGATAGATCTACTTCTTTGAAAGAAAAGTAATTCAGTTTGTTAAAGATCTCATCCATTTTTCTTCCCCCCTTTCTCTTCCTCATCTCCTCTCCTCCTCCTCTCCAGCAGTCCTCTCCTCCCTGCGGAGGACCAGAGACCTCCCATCTGAGGAGCAGTGTTTCTCTCTGAGGGAGAATGAGGAGCAGCTTCAGCTCCTCTGCAACGACCGCAAGAGGAAGTTCAACTACAACCCGTTCGGCCTCCGCTTCGGCAAACGCTACGACAGCTACCTGTACCGGAGGGCCGTGAAGAGCGCCAGGACCCGGAAGCTGTCCCCCCTCTTTCTGTCCTCAAGGGACATGGAAGTGCCCACCTGAGACAGGTGTCTTCCTGAGATGAGGTCATCCTGAATAAAACTTTTCTACTTGTGTTAAACGCGAAGCTTTTTTTTCTCATCTGAAATTAAATTAAATGAATTCAGGTAGAGGATGAAGAATCAACAAAACTAAAAAGTGTATAGTACATAAAATAACCAGAGGGGGGCGCTGCTGGTGGATGATGCAGCGTTGTAACTACTGAAACCTGGAAGCCGAAGTTTAGATGAACCCATACTGACTCAGTCTGTCCTGCTGTTCATCATGGAAGTTTTTCTGTGCTTAAAAGATGGAAACTTTTAGTTTCTGGAGGAAAATCTGCTTATAGGTGAGAAAAAAGCAGAGTTCAGGTTCATCTGCTCATTTTCAGGCCTTCAGGAACTTACAGCCATGTTCAAAAGTCATGTAGTTTTATTAGAGGACATTACTGGGTTTCTTCTTCTCTGCGGGAGTTTTCAGGATTGCTGCTATAATGCTGGATGATTTAAACAATAAATTTTGAATATAAAATTGTTCATAAGTTGATCATCTAAATATATACATCCATTTATTTATATAGAAAATATACATACATAATAAATATTTCCTGAAACAATAGATCATGAAATGTAAAAGTCTTGATAATGCACTTATTTATAGGTTTCATTATTTAACTGGTCCCACCCACTGGGAACCAGATGTTCTGGATGTGGAATCATCATCATCATCATCATCGTCGTCATCCTGGTAGATCACCTACGCTCCTGCTCTGCAGGGTAAGAGCTAAAACTGATTGGTGAGAAGAACGGAGTCTGGTCCTCTGATGGCTATTTCTATTTCTCCCAATCTCACCAGTTATGTCCCAGTAAAAGCATTTTCCATAGCACAACACACACACACACACGTCTGTGAGCAGAAAATTTATTAAGTCACATGTGGGTATCCAGACAGTAAAGGAACATGTTTTGTCCCCACCTCCCTCTGCTCCATGAAACAAAGATGGAGGACGTTCCCAGATACTCCCTGCACGGAGCCAAACAAAAGAGTGAGGAAGAGGAGGGACTTATGTTTCTGGTGGGGGGGCAGTGCTTGATTCTGGTCCAGAAACAGAAATACGAGACTCCTACAGAACACACGGGACAGGTCAGCTGACTAACATGTGGAAACTAACGGCTCAATGTAGAGACAAAGCCAGCATCGCCCTTCACTAGCAGAGTCGCCTGGCGGGTTCACAGGTCCTTCAGGTCCTTTTGGATGCCCCACAGCGTGTCGGCGCTCTTCCTCAGCTGGGCCACCTCCTCGTCCGTCAGCGTCATGTTGACCACGCTGCCCACGCCGCTGCCGTTCAGCACGCAGGGCAGCGAAAGGAAGACCTCCTCCGAGATGCCATACATGTCCTGGAAGACCAGACGGCACGTCAGCACAGGCTGATCTCAGGAAAGTGGGTGTGTGCGTGTGTGGGCGGATGTTCTCAGGTGTGTGTGTGGACGGATGTTCTCAGGTGTGTGTATGTGTGTGTGTGGGCGGATGTTCTCAGGTGTGTGTATGTGTGTGTATGGGCGGATGTTCTCAGGTGTGTGAGTGTGTGTGGGTGGGTGGTCTCAGCTGTGTGTGGATGTGTATGTGTGTGTTTGTGTGTGTGCGGATGCTCTCACCTTCACCATGGTGGACACAGGGTGGACTCGGCTCATGTTCTTGATGATGCTCTCGGTCAGGTCGGCCACACTCAGGCCGATGGCCCAGTTGGTGTAGCCCTTCAGCTTGATCACCTCGTAGGCGCTGGAACACACACACCGTTTATTATTATTACATGGGAAATAAAGTCGTCATTACCGTGGCAACAGAGCAAACATTCAGACTGGAATATAAAGGGTTACTTCATAATGTACATGATGGAAGAGGAAGAGGCTGGTTCCAAACTGTTCCCCCAATGTTGGGAGCTTGGAATTCTCCAAAATGTCTTAGTATGCTGAAGCATTCAGAGTTCCTTTCACTGGAACTAAGTGGCCAAGCCCAGCTCCTGAAAAACCACCAAACTTTACACTCAGAACAATGCACTCTGACAAGTATCGTCCTCCTGGCAAACACCGAACTCAGACTCGTCCATCAGATTTCCAGATGGTAAAGTGTGATTTGTCACTCCACAGAATGCGTCTCCTTGGCTCTAGAGTCCAGTGGCGGCGTGCTTTACACCACTGCATCCTATGCTTTGCATTGCACTTGGTGATGTGTGGCTGGGATGCAGCTGCTCGGCCATGGAAAGCCTTTCCATGAAGCTATCTGCTCACTGTTCTTTAGCTAATCTGAAGGCCACATGAAGTTTGAAGGTCTGCAGCCATTGACTTTGCAGAAATTTGGTGACCTCGTCGCACTATGCGCCTCAGCATCTGTTGACCCTTCTCCGTCGGTTTATGGAGGAATTCACTGAGCTGAGCGACCCATTCTTTCACAAATGTTTATAAAAGTAGTCTGCATGTGTAGGTGCTTGATTTAATACACACCTGTGGCCATGGAAGTGATTGAAACACTTGATTCTGATCATTTTGGTAGGTGTGCGAATACTTTTGGCAATATGGTGTATATGCCACTTTTAGCCTTGTTACTTGTTTTTGTGCAATTTTAAAAAAAATCTATTAGAAAAATACACTGCAAAGGGTAAAATATGTGATGTTACTCACAGTAGACTGACTGCATCTAAGAATGGCATCACAAACAGTGAGCGATCAGGAGTTTTTGGCACTTATGGAACAATTGTGACATTTGTATTACAGATACAGGTTTAATGTCTAAAAGTTGTAGATTGCAGTTCCCTGGGCCTTTACAGTAGATGTTTGTGAAATTCAATCTCCCAAGGTTTAGTTCAGGCGCAATTTTTGTCTTTGTATTTTGGCTTCACATGTTTTTGTGTCAGACGGGTATTACACCGTGCTAGAAACCCTGCATGCCGATGCTGGCCCGACTTTCAGTGGAAATGCTTTATCCGATGGGCTGGACCACTCAGGACCAAACCGAACTGTAGGGACTCGTGCCGTACCCCTCAGTGGCAATGAGGCATTAGTTTTAGGGTCTAAACTTTTGGAAAACACTATGGACAAGCTGAATTTTCTTTTAAAAAAATGCAGTTTCAATAATACTTTGCCTCAATTACACATTTACATATAATTCATTTAAATATTTTATTGTGTTTAATATATTTTCTATGGATTAATAAAACGAATAAATATTAGCAGACATTAAATCTGATTATCTCAGTTTTTATTTGAATATTAATATTAAAACCTATTCTATATTATTTTGTATAAGGTTCTCTTTTATTTATATACATATTCACTTCATTTAATATATTTGCTTAATCACACATTACAACTAACAGATCAAAAAACCGCTTTGTTTCTTTCCAACAACAATAGAAGAAAATGTCGTATTAAGAGCCATTTTTGCTTGATTTAGGTTCTAGTTATGAATGCTACGTCAGCATGCTATGTCACTTTCACCTGAACAAACTTTTGTGGTCGCTATGGCAACAGGAGGAGGGGACAAGCATGCGCGTGACGACAAGAATTAACTACGAGCAGAATAAGGGTTTACATGATAGAAAATGACAGAGGAATTAGTTCAGAATTAAGAGACGAATAAGCTAAGCACTTTATTCGGAATTAAGTTTAATTCCGAATTAAATTTGCATTAGGAATTTAGTGTTTACATGGTCTGTTTAAAGCGTGATTAACATTAATTCCGAATTAAAGAGGAATTAAAAGTCCCATGTAAACGTGGCCGTTTAGATTCAAGCAGCTTTGACCAAATTCATCTCGTGGGCCAGACTGGACCCTTTGGTGGGTTGGTTGTGGCCCCCGGGGTCCTTATGTTTGACATCCCTGTTATGTGTCATTCATGTGACACCAGTGCATGAGGAGTGTTATAAAAGCCCAGGTTGTCCTGGAAACAGATGTATAATATTTGATGACTTTATCAGCAGTAAAACACAGGAAGTTCAGGCGAGGAAAACCCAAAACGCCTTGAGGGTTAGAGCCCGCGGCGGGGGAGACTCCTCCCTCCTCCTCCCTTCTTTCTTCCTCCCTTCTTCCTCCCTCCCTCCCTCCTCGTTCCTCCTCCTCCCTCCTCCTCCCTCCTCCTCCTCCTTCCTCCTCCTCCTTCCTCCTCCTCCTCCTCACCTGTCCACCACGGCCTTGTGCGTGGCCTTCCACTGCTCCTTGTCAGCGTCCGTACCGATGTCTGGGTTCAGCTTCTGGAGGTTGACGCCCGCCACGTTGGCGCCGCTCCACACCGGGACTGGAACAAGTTAAAACTGGTTAAACTGGGGGATCCACCGGTAGGACAGAGCTGCAGGGGCCCGACTCACCGCTGGTGTCCCCGTGCTCCCCCAGCACCCAGCCGTTGAAGGAGCTGGAGTGGATGCCGAGGCGCTCGGCCATCAGGTAGCGGAAGCGGGCCGAGTCCAGGTTGGTGCCGCTGCCGATGACGCGGTGTTTGGGCAGGCCGCTCAGCTTCCAGGTCACGTAGGTCAGCACGTCCACTGTGGGGGGGAGGGGGAGAGGGTTAGAGGGTTAGGGGGGGTTAGAGGTGGGGGCATGCGGGGAGGCGTGTCCTCACCGGGGTTGGACACCACGATCAGCGTGCAGTTGGGGCTGTGCTTGACGATCTGGGGGATGATGGACTTGAAGACGTTGACGTTCCTCTGCACCAGGTTCAGGCGGCTCTCGCCCTCCTGCTGCCGGACCCCCGCCGTCACCACCACCAGCCGGGACCCGGCCGTCACCGCGTAGTCTACCGGGACAGAGACGCTCAGTCACCGGGCCCGCCAGAACCGTCCAAGGTTACTCGTTTTGATATTTTCATCAGTTGTTATTTTTTAGTTTTTCAGTTTCCTTTTTTATTTGTTTAGTTTTAGTTCAACAAATGATTTAGTAGTTTTGGTTTAGTTTTTATTTAGTGTTTGTCTGAATATTTCTAAAATGTAGACTCTGAAAGGATGGAAAAATGTGTGACACAAATTATGGATGATCAAAGAGAACGCTTCACGATGAAGCTCTCACCAAGCTGTGAGCATCTGTGAGAGTTTCGCGAATTAACTTTTTTTAAATTTGTGAGATTTTTCTTTATAGCTGCACCCCAAAGATGTTCCCATCAGTCCTCATCACAACACTCCGATCGATGAGTGGCTCGGACTCAAAATACTCCCAGATCGGGCTGCTGCATTTTCCACCTGCTGCTACTTTAGAAGCGCCTTCTTCTAGTTTAGCTTTATTTCTAGTTAGTTTTTTCTATTTCCTTCCAGTTTTATTTTTATTTCAATTACCTAAACTATTTTTCACTGCTAGTTTTAGTCTTAGTTAACTATAAAAACCCCTGACCCCAGACCTGGTCCACCTGCAGGGTCAAACCTTTATCGGCGACGATCTTGGAGGTCTTGAGGAAGAGGCTGCCGTGTTGCAGGTCCATCATCTCCCCCTTCAGACGGTCCTCCATCACGTCCACCAGAGCCAGCTCGTCACACAGGTCCTGAGAGACGGGAACACCGTTAGAACTGGACCGGAACCGGATGGAGCAGAGAGAGAGAGGAGTCTTACCCGCAGCAGGATGCTGACGGCGCAGGCCATGCCGACCTGGCCCACCCCCACCACCGTCACCTTGTTCCTGGGTGGCTCGGCGCTGGAGCCGGCCTGAGGGCTGATGAGCTTCTGGAGCACGGAGGACATGATCGCTGCTGGAGACACACACGGGACATCACACGGACCAACCAAGACAAACCAGGACCAGATGGACCAACCAGGACCAACTGGGACCAGATGGACCAACCGGGACCAGATGGACCAATCAAGACCAACCAGATGGACCAATTAGGACCAACCGAGACCAGATGGACCAACCCGGACCAGATGGACCAATTAGGACCAACCGAGACCAGATGGACCAACCCGGACCAGATGGACCAATTAGGACCAACCGGGACCAGATGGATCAATTAGGACCAACCAGGACCAGATGGACCAATCAGGACCAACCAAATGGACCAATTAGGACCAACTGGGACCAGATGGAGCAATTAGGACCAACCA
>JAVQJG010155397.1:0-18134 GCA_036024015.1 Craterocephalus amniculus
ACATGTATACAGCCTGGTTCAAAAAAACATTTTAGGATTAAAATGTCAGGTTTACCTTCATGACAACTGTGGGGGGAGTGAAAAAAATTCTAGTTCCTCCGTTTAGATGTTATTTAATCTTAAGTTCCTCATTGGTTATGGGCGTGTCCTTTTGATTGACAGGTACCAGATATCCGGGAAAACGAGGCCTAGCGTAGCACAACCGCAGGTTTTAGCCGCTAACAGCGCTTCATATCTTTAACTCGCCTTCCTCCGTTTGTTGGTTAGCTGCCGTTAGCTGTGGTTTAGCTTTCTTAGCGCGTAGCTCGGAGCTAAATGGTTGTCAATCATCCCTTCCCGCGCTCACAGCCCCCCTCTCCGCGCCTCGTTGTCGGCAATTTATGGGCTTTCCGGCAGTCACAAGACCCGTGACGGTGCCAAGATGGCGGAGGAAGGAAACGCCCAATGTGCATCACTTCAGCTCATTACAATCCTATGGGTCACGTGGTTTAAGGGTTTGTCCATTCTTTTTACAGTTCATGGATCTAACGCGTTATAATGACCTATCACGTAATCAGATTAGCGTTACTCACGTTGCCCAAGATATGGTACGTCAAACTTCTTCTATCATTTAATAGTCAGCGATCACTTATGTCTTTCAATCAGCCGTGTTTGATTCCAACTAAAACACATCATACTTTTGTCGAAACAGTGGCTTTATTTAACTCAATACGCCTCCTCAGTCACGGTAGGACATATTAATTTTGAACCCATAAGTATGCAGTTGCCTTTTCTCCGCTGAAACTTGACCTTTTTTGAATGAAAATCGATACATACACGACTTTGCAAATGACTTTAAAAAACAATATGACATAGAAATTTACTGCCCTGGTGCATGATGGGAAGTCCGCCTCGTCCACTTCCTCATCAGAACTTTTTCCAAACCAATAGGCTAATAAGATTGATTTTTTTTTACTAAGTCCGTCACTAGTGTATATAATGAGGGTAGAAACACTAGTTGAATGATGTACAAAGTAAAGAAGAGACTTACTCTATGTTTACAGAAGGTGAAAAACAAGTAAAAGTTACAAGTTGCAAAACATCGTGAAGTCACCGTTGTAACTTTTGCACTTTCAGTAAAAAAAATATCTGTTATTTTTATGTTTGGGGGTTTTAACAAATAAAGTAACTAGTAATCTAACTTAGTTACTCCTAAACCTTAGTAATCAATAAAGTAATTAGATTACTTTTTAATGAACTAATCAGTAATCACTAATCAGATTACTTTTTCAAGTAATCTGTGGCATCACAGGATGTGGTTGTGTAATAGAAGAAAAGCCCGGACTGCCAACAAATTCACAAACGTCTTTTAATGCGGATGTCGAACTTTGACTCATGCAGGAAAAAAAAAGGGAAAGCTGCACAAAATGATTATATAACACACTGAACCCTGAAGAAAAGGCCAGGCACAGACAGCATCATAACATTTTACTCAATCAGTAGCACCATATACTCTGAGTGGTGATGTTCTGGCTCTCTGACATCACCCCTTCAGTCAGAACGGCATGGGATGGGCGTCCATGATGGCCCGTGTGGGAGCCATGGTGGCCCCGATGGTGCTGCTCACTGGGGACTACATTCCTTGGCTACCAGGTTTAATCTACGGTGGTGCTCCCATACTCTCAGGAGTGGCCGCAGTATTTCTTCCAGAAACTCTTGGCACACACCTTCCTGACACAATACAAGACGTGGAGGACAGGTAAAGTCAATCTCTTGTGACATCTGAAAACCTAAACATTCATTTTAGCTTAGCCCATAAGAACGGTGGATGTGACAACAATAAATAAAAACAGAGGCTGGTTCATTATCATGGTTTAATCAAAGAAAACATGTATGATACAGAAAAAAAATGATCCAAATTTTATGTTTTTCTTTTACCACAGGGGATGTGAAAACAGTTCCAAAATGTCACCAAAGGAAGCATTGGCCTTGCAGGACACCCAGTCCAATCTCTTAAAGCACACCATCTGAGACCACTGTGCTATACCTTTGCTGTATTGTTGATGTGATACAGAGTGTAGTTTTTATTTTTTCTCTCTCACTTGTATATTTGATTTCCACAAAGAGTTTATTTTGTCTTATTACTGTTGGTCAAATGGAATGATAATGTTATGTTTAAATAGGTCAATGAGATGAAATGAAGGCTGCAAGCAATCAGATATTTGTTGGAGAGCATGTTGTAACAGCTTATAGGCTCACTTTAAACAAAGTATGTTTTATATTTAAAAATTCTGTGTTGAATAAACTCTTTTATAAGCCTTCAGCATGTTAGCTTTCAGAATAGCTTTTTTAAACGTCAACTATTTTCATTAAAATCACCACTGTGCCAATTGAAATTTTGGTTTTGAGGTTCTTGAGTCGAAATACTCTCAAGAAATGATGTTTTGTCATTTTCATTTTTTTTTGCTTCAATGATGGTAAGAATTGCTTTTACTATTAAACAAAAAATAAAAGCGAAAACTCGGAGTCTGATCTTGCTCTGTTCAGGGATGTTAATAAATGAATGAGTAAATCTTCATGCAATTGCTCAACATCAGTTTTAATTTTCCATTACTTCTTAACTTTGACTTTACAAGAATTTCCTCTGACTGAAAGGGTCAAAATCATTGCGATTTTAAATATTAAACTTTTCTGTCTCACAAGCGATTACGAAATGTCTGGAAGACTGTTACTGTAGGCAGTAATCAAAATAAATCAATAGAACAAATCACAGAATGGGATGGTTGAGTCTGGATATGTAAATAATTAGAAAATATAATTTAGTTCATGATAAATGTTATAAGACATGCTGGGCAGTGCAAGATATAAAAGTTTGTTCAAATTAATTTGCAGTTTTAGCTTCTTTTTTATTTTCGTTCTTTCGTTCTTTACGTTCCCCTTTCTTCGCTTTTTTTCTGTACACCATATTATTAATCTCAAAGAATGGTACCTTGCATTGACATTTGATCTCAGCCTTAGATATTGAGCATATTTCTAAGAATTAAAATAATCCTTTAAATGAAAAAGAATAACATGGGTCATGCACTGAAAGTGATGTACTATTTTATCCATGAGTTCTAATTCTGCCATGAGGACTATTTGTACTTATAGCCATTATTTTCAGAAACTGAACCTTTCAACACATTATGTGGATACAGAAATTCAACATTAGATGATTAATGATAAAAGTTTGATAAAAGTTTATGAAAAGAGTTCATGCATCTTCTTGTTATCATGATAGATTGACTTTTAAACATTCTAACTTTTTTTCCAAGTGTTTTTGCGATTACCACTTCTCTATATGGGCATTTTAGAGAATGAGGGAAAATACTGGAAATAACAGATACCATTTCCACCACACCAACGGTGCACTATTTTTGTTTTGAGACTTCTTCTTGCTGGTTGTAACCCCATCTAGTGGTTACTTTGTGCAAATGCAGAAGCAGAACTTGAATTCTCTCTAACATCTGCATATCTGTAATGATTTAAAGATAAACATAACAGATTTTTTTCATCTGTTTGATATTTAATATACCATCTTAAGATATATAAATATTAGGATAATCTTCATTAATCACTTGTTATGTTAAATGGACAGTAATACTGCAGGAACAGTTTAGGATTAATTATTTTTGGGTTTGTAAGTGACATAAGTTACTGTACCGGTCTTTTTGTTTTTCTGATCTAATAATACATGTTTACTATTTTAGGATAGCTTGAAATGCCTTTTGTCTTTTATTAAATTGTGCAATGTTCAGCTCTCAAACGAGATGTGTGTGTGGTTTTAATGTCTCTGGCAATGTAAACATTTTGTGAAAATTTATAAACCCCCAGCCACCATATTAAACAGATTTTATTTCACCGTGAGATTTTATGTGTGCACTCCTGAGACACGCTGTGTATCATGCCTGACGAGTCCAACCCTCAGCCAGAATCAAAAATGACTCAAAATGCAGGGTAAGGCTTTCGACAGAAAAAAACTACAACATAAAATGTTATGAATAAAGATTTATTTTTCATGTGAACAGGTGGATTCATTTTTCATTTTATTTTACAATCTATGACAATCTCGCATTTTTTTCTTCTTTTTTTTTCTAGCATATTTCAGGAATGACATGGGAAAAGGTTCTTTTTATTGCTGAATATTAAATGAAATACACTTTCACTGACTGGAAAAGAATTGTCTGCTGCTTTTTTTCATTTTCTTTTATTTTTATTTTTTAACCATGCACCCATCTAACCTTGACCACAAGGACATGCAGAGGAGAGGTGTTCAAACATTTCAAACCAGGGTGGGGTGGGGGTCATAAAATAAAACGGAAGAGACTGGCAGGACGTGCCTGGTATAATCTCAGTTGGGTGGGAGGACTGGCAAAGTGAATAGGTATTATATTTAACTGATAGGCGCGGTATCTTCTTTCGCCTTTTTTCAAACATACAGAATTAGATCCAACGGTGAGAAACTTGATGAAATATAAGCAAGGTGTGAGTGAGGTGTGACCAGAGGACATTCTCTACGACAATACCACTGTGCATATACCATATAGGAGTCGGAATTAAGTTCAACCTTTTCTTCTTTTTCCAAGTGGAGAATTATCAAACAATTCAGCATTCTTTTTGTTTTTTTTAAACAAGTAGTAGAAACCGACCAACAGTGATTAAACATTATCAGCCGTCCCTACTCACTGTGTCAGTTTTAAGGGTATGACATTGGTTAAAATCTCTTTTGAATATTTCCTTTACTAGAAGAAAAATAGCTCATGTGAATCAATTTTCTGTTAGCATTTACAGACTGAACTCGAAATGACTAGATCTGTAAACAAGACAAAGCAGTGTACAGTTCTATTGGAGAACATATTTGGGATGCTTACTGACATTATTAGGAAGGGTGTGTGTAAACTGGATAGGTCTGAAACCAACTGATAGAAAAAGTCATGGACACAGTCATTCGATGAACAAGTGAACAAAAAAGGCTGACAAATGGATAGATGGCAACATAATGGCTTTAAAAATAACTCAGTTAAATATACATTTGTATCATGTTATTTCATTCTATACTATAGGCATCAAACAGTTTTGCACACACAACACTCTACAGTCACCTCTTAGAAAATGATGTCATCAAACAGCAAAATAGAAAGTTTGCATATTTTTGCATTGCATGATCCTCCGTCGTTTCACAGCTATTCCATTTCTATTGACTAATATGTTCTGTACTCTCATCCACTGAGCTGCTTCCGCCTGGCTCTCCTTCTCTGTCTGTGTGGGAGTGTTCGGGGAACTGGTTATGACTATATGTTTACATTGAAGTCCTCAACATTTGAGAACCTTAGTCTTAGGTAGACCTTACTTTAAGGAAGAGGATGAAGAGAGGCGGAGGGGGAGCATGTGGAAATCCTGAGACACTGTGCGGCCTTTAACACGAGCCACAGAAACAGAATGGACACAGAAGGATAATGAGATGTGGGAGCTGGGGGGGAATTGAGTGAAAACAGATGCAATCTTTTTTGTTGTTGTTTTTGTTGTTTTGCCTCTGATGGTAGGATTCCCTCCTTGCCAAGTGGTTAAGTGCTTGTTGGTGTCATACATGACTAACGTGAGGAAAACCTGCTGGGAAATATAAGGGATAGAACTGGGGCAGGTTTGGGAGGGGCAGCATAGCCGTAAACACATCAAGCAATGACCTCTATAACATACGACCCTACAGCAGCCTTACCTGTCCGCCTACACACTGGGAAAGGGGGGGTTCTGATCTGATGTTTGATGTTACCACAACAATGAAATTCTTCTTACAATCACAAATGCATGCGAGCAAACTAACAAGTGCACACACAAACACACTCACACACAGGCATTTATGCGCATACTCAATCAAACACAAACTCTCACTCTCTTCTTTCTCTTTCTCTTGATAGACATTAGTCAGAGGGCGAACAAAATCTACATTGTTTTATCAGGCGTTCAATTACATCCCAAATCATAACCCTACAGGAAAATCACATTAATGTAAACATACACTTTATGTTGAAATGGTTTATATTGCATGATATGGAAGGGGTTATGCTCCAGTGGGGAAAGACTTCTCAAAAAATGCCATTTGGAAAGAAAGTGAGACAGGAAATAAGAGGACAAAATAACATAAATGTGTATAAAAAATGAGGCGTCCATATAAGAAAGGCTACAAAAACCTCCACTGGCCTTCTGGCATCGGCAAACAGCAAAAGGCACCACAATATTACTCTATTTTCTTAAGTTGTGAAAAAACTGGCACATCTTTTTATGCTGTAAATCAAAAAATGTACATATAAATAGAGTTTTCCCTATAAAAAAGTCTTTGCTGTTAACTAGTAGACAACTTTTGCTAAAATGAAAATAAATATTTCATTTGTTTAGAATATCTGTCAGTTATATAAAATAAAAATATTTCTTATAGATGCAGGTCTATACTATATTGATTTTTTATTGGTTCATTATCACTCTTTAATGGGGTGTATTGTCCGGTTTGGAGCGGGACTGTGTGAGTCTTGTATGCATGTTCCCGTGCCCACTGTGCCGCCCTGACGAGTGAGAAGTCCGACTGTCCACCGGCCTGTAGATGGTGGAGGGCTCGGCATTCATGTTCTGCATACTGAGGAAGGGCGTGCTCTCACCATCCTCCTCTGACTCACTATCTGTTAAGCAGCTCCGAGACCCATAGTCCCGAGATGCCTCGTATCCACGTGGGGCCACATGGCCATTCAGTCTGGATCTCCGCCAACGCCGGCTACCAGTTCCACTGGACACACTTCTCTTTGGTTGCTCCCGAGAGGAGAGATACTCCTGGGTCGTCTCGTAGTCTTCATCCTCAGCCAGCCGGTAGGGGCTGGAGGGCAGGCTGCCCCTGCTATCATTTAGATAGGTACGGCGCTGCTGCCGATAGGGCTCCTGGCACTGGGCGTCATGTAGGGGCACCTGGTAGCGGCGCAGCAGAGGCTGGTCATCCTCCAAAGGATAGGGATTGTGGACAGCGGGAGGGAGTGACATGGCGTGGCTGGCATTGGGGGATGTGATCTGGAAGGTAGGCACCTGCGGGGGCAATGAGTAATGGAAATCCACCGGGGAGAGGCGGGCTGGTGTTGTCAGAGCTGACACGTATCTGTGGAAAATACAGAGGAGGTTCCAGTTAAATAAAGGAGAACAAAGAGCTAAGAAAGGGTAGCGCATAAAAATCTGTTTAATTGTATTTTGTTGCCTGAATAAACATCACACCCTAACTGTTAAGCTGTGTGCGGACTTAAGTTTGCAGTGGGAGTAGGTATTTTTTCCATAGATACATTTAGCTTTGATGTTCTGTTTAGGAAAGCAGCCGGGCGGCTGCCAACCAGACAGTCGGTGGATCAATACCAGGCTTCCCCTGATTACATGTGGGTTACATGATTACATCGTATTAACACACCTGTGAACTTTTTTGCACAGTACATTAGCGTGAATGTTTGCATTAATAGTTTCCACTATAATGCTTCAACTTAATGAGTTTGTTACATGGATCTAAGGTTGAATTTTTCACAGTATCTTGAACCATTAATGATTTTTCTTTGTGTAACATGCCTTTGAAATGGAAGCATATTACTGCATAAATAACTGAATTTAATGCAGTTGGCATTTTGTAAGGACTTACTTGTTTCCCTATCACTTATTCCCTATTAATTCCTATGAATGATTTTGTGTTTGAATGCCGTTTTTGATTTTTGATTTTATTGTAATTCCTATGCTTATGTAAAGCACTTTGAATTGTCTTGAACCTGAAAAGTGCTTTATAAATAAACTTGCCTTGCTTTGCCTTCTCTACTTGAAAATGAATACCACCATTGTCCAAACTTTAAAAGGTGTCCACCGGATATCTTTTCTTGGTCCCCCAATTTTGTATTTTGTTATGCATAAAAGTTATGTAATATTATGCAATAATAAACTTATGATATAATAATGATATGCTCATAATCTTGTAGCATTAAGGCACAGAATTTGAATAGTTGGAGTTGGACCATCAATCTTCATCTATATTGAGTTATTTTACATCATGTTATATTAGAAGTAACACGTGACCAAAATCTTTCCCCAATAAAATTTGTACTTTGCTTTTGTCAACAATTTAAATATACAAAAAAGGAGGAACAAAACCTTAATACAACTCCAAGCTTTGTTTCTTGACATTTCAAACATTTAAATGTTCACTTCACTAAGTGCCTTTTTTATTCCTTTTACTTTGTCTTCATTACTGGTCATTTAAACAACCACTCAGTTACCCTTGGACCACAAAGTTAATCAAAACTAATCGGGTATTTTCAGATCGTTAGCTTGACTCATGAACAATAATGTAATGCAGTCACAGGTGAATGTTTATAGATTAGTTTACAGTGGTTTGGAACACAGCTCAGCCAAACAAATTTAAAGCAATAATAAGAAGAAACAACCACCGGCACAGTTAGTTTTATAACCTATCATATTAAATTACTCCAACTGCTTTGCATGGTTAATCTTAGTGTGGTTGAATTGTTAAATCCAGCACATGTTTCATATCAGACCTTTGATAAACTTAAAAGTAGCAGTGCAGTTAAACGCTGTTGGCTCCTCATGAACTGCAGGTACATTATACAGAATTCATAGAAAAATATAATTATAAAAAACATAAACAATAAAAGCCACACTTGTTTAATTTATAATATTCATATTAATACATAGAAGGGAGGCTGATTGTTTTTCCAATCGCTTTTGATGAAGAGAGAGGTGTGTGCATGAGAAATGTTCTCAAAGATCTTGAAGTCTTGTTTTATATACTAAAACATCAAAAGGTTACTTTCAGGAAATAACTTTCAGAAAAAGCTCATCGATAGGGATCAAGCTGCTTAAAAATCACTCCTTTGCCTCAGATTGTTAAAAGCCACAATGCATACTTTTGCATAGGATGCTCTAAAATGAATATCATTATAATGTAATTAACCTGGATATTGTGTTTCTTTTTCTCCATATCCACTGTTTGCCTGTGTAAAATGGCATCACCCTTCTTTTTTGCCATTGTAAACATAAGTTTCTGTCATGATAGAATATGGCCTTAGCTTGAATGTTTAGCTTGCATATCGGCATTGTCAAGCTATGAAGAAAGTCAGTAGAGTAAAAGTAATTGTGAGGATTTGAAACAATCGTAAATAATGCCCTTGTATTAACAGCTTGAAAGCTTCAAGCTTCAAGCTTCAAGCTTCAAACTTCAAACGTGGGGACTTTTATCTTGTATCTGTTAAAACAATCTTCTTTTATGTGTGATGGGTTAAAGCAGTAGAGAGAAATCACACTCCTAAATCCACACATTTCCTCCCAGCTCACTGCTAACGCAAGCTTGTTGAGAAGCTGATCCACAGCTGCAAACAGTTTTAAAATTTCAAGCATCTACAGTAAGGAGGGCATTTTAGGATTTGAAGGGGGTCACTATCACCCACTTACATAAGAAAAATCCTGCAGTATATCTTCAGCATTTAAAGAGCAGGAGCAAGTTCAGGTCATGACTTGAATCGAGCACAAACATACAAACTGCTTGAACAAAGGTGATGTAGAAGGCATTTTAGTGAAGGCCAATGTTTGTGTCACGTTCCAGTTCATGTTAAAGGAACAGTCCAAGACTTTAAGAGATATATCTGCAATCTGTCTTGCCCCAAGGTACATGAGAGGATTGATATCGCTTTGCTTTCACTTCAGAAAAATGCACTGGATGAAAATAGAATGTTGTGAAGTTGATGAAAAGCTTATTTCCTTGACGTTAAACAGCTTCTTTCTGCTTCCTGCTGACTTACGAGATCTTACTCGAACTATGAAGTTGGCAGTCAGGCCTATCTTTTGGTGACTGTTTAGTCAGACAGTTAGATAAAATACAGGTTAAAAGCAACATTTACAAACTGATAAGCGAATAATGTGACAATAGTTGCGCACACAGAGTTCCTTTACAAATGAGTGCTGTTTCGAACCCTTTCATCCTTTTGTATGACTTCAAATGTTGCCATGTCACCCACACAGGCCTACTTCCTACCTGTCGCTGTGCGGGGAATCTCCCAGTGAGTCGAAAGAATCCCCGTACTGGAGCCCTGGCCGTTGGGGGTCAGAGTAACCACAGTGTGCAGCTCGCCGTGCCCGTGCCTCCATGCACGCAGGACTGCTGCATTTACTGGTCCCCACGGACGATGACATCATTCCCGGCGAGTCAGAGAGGATACTGTCAGAACGTTCCAGGCTCCATGTCCGTTCCTCATGTCTGGCAAATAAAAAAGGTGTTAACATGCACACACCCCAGTGTCCCTGTGAGATTCCAATTCTCTTCTTTTTTTTATTAGAAAAGATGTTCGGCTTTTCCACCTACTTAAAGGAGCACTGGACAATACTTTATTGCTCCCAGGTAAATGGTTGTGTCCCATGTTTTCTTTTAAAAATGACCTCACACACCCTTTAATCAAAAACGCCTCACCTAGAGCCATCTGTTTCTAATTAGGAGCCATTCTCAAAGCTCTTGTTTTTGGTTTTCCATTATTCATTTTTCCAGTCGTCTTTCTCAAAATATCATTTTAAAAAAGACATAAAAGTTACTAAAAGTTCAATCCATTAGCAAATGTACTCATCTTCAGCAGAACAGATCCACATTCAGCCTGCTTTGGGGGTCTTACACTGGCTGTAAATCATATTTTTTTATTGTGTCAGTCAAAAAGTTGCATATTAAAGTCATCTCAATATAAATTACCTCATAGTGCTCTAAAAAAAGCCGGCTAACCTGACTAACCAACAGATTCTCCCACTTTGCGCACGGCTGTGTTGATAGGGGACATATGATGGAGCATATATGCTTACCTGTGAGTTGATGAATGGGCTCGTGTGGAAGAGTTGTGAGATCTGGAAGAGGCATGGCTGGCAGGGAACGATCCCTCTGTTGCAGGCCGTATGACTCGTTCGGTTGCAGGAATATTCTTTGATATGTACTGTGTCAAAATAAATAGATGTGGCAGACAGAGAGATAAATAAAGACAAAGGAAAACTTTGATTAGATAAGCGTAAGTACATTTGGTGTACATCAGTGCTTTCATAATCTAATACCGTGAAGGATATTCTTCACAACATACATCTGCCATGGGGATTTCCTCCGGGCCAGGTCCTGGGTGATTGGGTCCATTAGCAAGGTTACGATTGGGATGTTCTGGAAACATGTTCTGTCGCAGATGATTGTGCATGTTCCTTCTTTGTCTCCTGTTGAGCAGTTACTGATTATTACATTTTCCTCTTTTCTGATTCGACATAAATTAAACATACCAGTAATCTGTTATTTCCACGTATGCTTCTTATTGCAAGCAATCAGTATAGCAGTAGCTCGATTATGCAGAAAATATACAGTTTCTTCAAATGAAAAAAAAGGCAATAAATAAGAAAAAAAAGAGAAAATGTTTACATGTGACCTCACGTAAATGGACTTACTTGGTTTTACAGTAGGCAACCACACACACGATGCCCACCACCAACAGAGCCACACAAATACCCGTGATTGTCAGGACTCTTTTCTGGTAGAGTTCCTCTGCCTCTGTCAACATCACACCCACAAAGAGGAACACACGCCCGCACATAAAAGCAGAGAGAAATGACAGGAGACAGTTAGCTTTCTCAAGGAGGTCATGTTACTCACTTTTTTGTCTAAAACCTGAGCAGTATAAAGCTCTGTCCTACCATCCCTCACATCTTAAAGCATAATCAAACATCTCCTATCATGTTATCACTAAAACAGCTGATGTGCTGCTGTAAGGCAGCGTAGATGGGAATAGGAGTTTAACAATAATACTATATGTCTGTAAGCAGCAATATAGAATAGACTATATAAAGTTATATATGTATGATAAGTCTTTAATGAATGTGAAACAGAATCTGCAATCCGTGCAGTACTACACAGGTGCACAGAAAAACTATAAATGTGCAATATTTAGCATGATCCTCTTTTCTTTCTCAATTTTGACAGGGCTAAGATGGTGCTTACTGCTCAAGTATCTAACTCACTTCGAAAACTATTGATAGACTTGTGCATTTGTCTAAGCATGGTTTAGTTTTCACAATAGTTCATGAAACAAATGATTTTCAAAAATGAAATATGATAAACATAAAATATGATTGGTGCCATAACTTTTCCAGAAAAGGGCTTGTTTGAGACTGAGGTACGCTCTGCTACTTCCAAGAAAGAAAAAATCACGGTACAATGAGGTCCTTGATAAATAATGTTATAAAAAGGAATTGAATTTGTATATCTTCTTCCATCTGAGCAATCCTCCTTTTTTTTCCACCAGCAGCCATTTTACATCAACATAACAATCTGTGTCAAATTTCTGGCACCATAAATAAATCACCAAAGTCAGTTTATCTATCCTGGGTAATATTTCCTACAGCGTGCCATCCACTCATGATGACTTTAAACAGAGGAAATGATACTGGTGTTTTTACAACACTACAATGTTCCCCTGCTTCAGTGCATAAATGCACCTGTATAATTACATGATCTCTGAAAAGATGCCTGTAGCACTTATTTCAAACTCTCACACACTGAAGCCCTTTTCTGGAAAAAAGTAGCAAAAGACAAGAACTAACAGTTAAAAAAGGAAAAGTTGGAAGAAAAAGAGGGAAAACTGGAAGATGTAAACACACGGCAGCATAGCATGCTTACATGAGGAAGGATAATTCAAACCAGGAACAGGTCATATCACAGAGCTTTAGCTTAGCATTTCTGTTACGCTAACGATGGGGTGATGTAAAACAAATGGAGAGGATCACATGTAAATCAAAAGAGATGGCATATCAAAGAAAAAGACAAGAGTCTAAATGGAAGACTAAAAGGCTCTGTAGATTGAGCTGAACATCAAGGAGAGCCATCTACTGGCTTAAACAAAACAGATCATGCTACAGATTAAATGAGAAAAGGTTCAAAAGAGAAAAATTCGCTGTCATGTACGTTCGGTTAAGAGAGCTTTTCCAATCACACGAATGAGAGGTTGCGGCGAATGCATCCAGGTTAATAATGTTGGATGGAGGATGAGATGCATTGACTGAGTTTCTCATTTTAATAAGTTATGGTATGATCACTGGAGAGATTGATTGGTTAATCAAGGGGCACAATATGATTCACAAATCACACCACAGACGGAACAGGAGCATGTCAAAATGAAGGGCGTCGTAGTATCTAAGCTAGGACTGAGAGTCAAAATGGATTGTTTCATACCCATAAATTCAATCCCAAGATGCTCTGCCATTGCAGAGGGTTGAGAGTTGGAAGAAGAAAACAATAAAAAAAAGGAGAAACAGAAGACCAGATTAAGATAGTGGCACCTTCTAGCATATAGTGAAGTAAACATAAATTGGCATTTTGGCATCTGAGACAACAAACACTTGTCAGTATTCGAGTAACACGGGACAACAGCATGCAACCCAACCTTCGAACCACACAAGACATAACCACACAATTCTGCAGAATATCCCAGTATGTGCAGGGCAACATGGCTACCTCCAAAAAAAAAAAGAATTTAGGTGATGTTTCAGTTTATATTATGTGTAAAAGCAGTATCATAGACAGGCATATTTTCTAGATTTATTTATTTTCTTATAGTTGATCTTCTACCAACGGTTTAAATTAATTATGTGTTTCATCTCCAAGCAAAACATCCTAATGGGAACGGAAACTTGGGTGCCTAGTGACTTTATTTACTCCTAAATGGGAAAATATGCGTCATCTGCGAACACCACCTTAGCTTTCAGTTTTGTGCTCCCTCTCAAATTGCTACACTGTCAGTTCCCAGCCACACCCATCACATGAACAGGCAAGTTAAGAGGTGGGTATCTGCGCTGGGCTGGAATAATATTGCTGAATGTGAAGAATTATAGCTAGACTTTATATTCCCTGGCAGGGTGAAGCCATTGAGATGTTGCACCAAGGTGGAGAGTCCATAAATCTGGCCGCTCACTTGCTGTACTTGGGCTAAGTAAAGTCCCAGCTGTTCTTATGACAACATGCTCTTATTAATCCAAGCACTTATGGCTAAGCAGAAGCCATCCTCTTTCTCTCTGGTATCTCCTGAGGATGGGAGGCGCCCCATCCAGGAGGTGGGTCTTTAGTATGTAATGAACATATGTTTGCAAGAGGGCCTGTTCTTTAAAAAAAAAAAAATGCTGTTTTTTTTTTGTTGTTGTTGTTTTTTAAATCTTAACTGTAATGAAACTGCAATCACGAATCAAAACCACTTATTTTTAGTTTTAGTTTTTTCATGTTAACAGGTAAAGCATAATTCAGCAAATCACTGTATTGGAGCTCTATCGCTGTTTTTAACCAGCCTCTACGCTCTCATCGAGCGGTATAACCATGCAAAGTAATTAATGGCTGGTCCTTCTTCGCTAGGCTGGATAAGAAGAAGAAATAAGCACTGTCCTTGATGCAGATGCACAGCTGCACTGAAGGGAAACAGAATGCAGAAAAAAGCGAGGGAGCACAGGAGAAAGCACTCCCACACACTGCCTTCTACTCTGCCAAAAGGACGAGTAATTTCAGCACAGCGCATTACAACTCAATGTGAGATGAAATTACTTGTAGTTAAGAAAAAGGTGGGGGGTTGCAACGTTCTCTGTGCCAACATATAACAAACAGCATGTGTAAGCTCGCGTGTGCAGCTCCTACAGCAGATGCAGTTTGCAACTTTCTAAATAATACAGTGAAAAACAACTGTAAGAGTTTGCAAAGATATGATGCTGATAGATATACATTAAGATAGAAAATGATTCTTTGCTACTACCCATGATGAAGTATTTGCTTATTATGATACACCCTAATTTACTTACTAAAAATCACTGGCTACTTTAAACAAACAGTAATTCAGATACTGAAGCTGGAGATGCTTTTTAAAGTCATCAACAATAAGTTCTGTTAAAGAAATTGGTCTGTAGACCACGAGTTCTGTTATCAATGTGAAATACCTTAAGGCTAGGATCTATCAAGCAAGTTCTCAACAAAAAAAACCAAGTAATCTCAGTTTAATTCTACAGCTGATAGATGTTTTTGCCGTGTAGGGCCAGGCAAGGTTGCTTTGTTCCGCCCCAGGCTAGCTGTTTGACACAGCACGCTAGTTTTGTGCATGAACTCAATGCTGAGGACGGGCGTCGTGAGAACGCTTGTTTGCTGCTTTTCTTCTCAAGCAACGTGTGCCGACAACAAATGCATTCTGCAGAATGTATTGTTGTGGCTGAAGAAGAGTGTTGACAAGACATTTTTTCTCCTCTTGCTGCGATTAAGGTATTGGCTTCTCTGAAAATGAGGCAAGTACTGTAGGGCTTCTTAGAATGTTTACTTTCAGCAAAACCAACGGATGCCTTGTTAAACACCTGAATAAGGTCACACTCTGACTTGACTGCCGAGTTGATATATATTTTGTTGACGGAGCTTACAAATGTCCAGAACACTGCTGTTTGTCAGGATAAATGTGCTTTGTGGAATTGAGTAGTTAATAACAGGTTGTTAATCAGAAGTTATGTCAGAAGAACTTTAGAAACATGCAATCAAATAGAATTGGGAGGTTCTGTGTTGCACATATAGGCAGAAATTCTCTTAATCCAAATATGTCTTTAAAGATTAGAAGACTTAGTTACGTTTGTTTGGTTCATATTTAAAGAACGGCACAAGAGTTTGTTTGGATGCTCATTGCGTGTTGACCTGATCGGACTCAAGTCAACTTAGGCTGCTTGTTTTTTGTGCGTCATGGCAACGCTTATCCTTGCACAAAAAAAACACGTATTAATGGAAACATCACGGCAGATTTAGTTTTAGTCAACTTTGAACACATCCTCAGCTAGCACTTTTAAATCTGGATGAGATGTAATACCTAATGAATATAATATTTATTTCATCGTCACACTGATCATACTGCTTTTACTGTGTAAATAAGTGAAAAGCACACACTGTCTTTAGGCTGGAATATATAAATGAAGCCAAAATTATGTTCAAAAGCAATCAAATTTTTAACTTTAGCTGATTAGATTCTTTCAAGTGATGGCTCTCAACAAAAATCTCTTTGTTAATTACGCTGTGCACCACCTATCAGATATATCATTTGTCATGCCTATTAGTTGATGCTAATTGCTCGGGGCCTGGTTTTCCATCCGTGGATCAGCTCCAGTAAGATTGCACATGCTTGCATGTCTGCAACTGATTGCACAAGGAGGCATCATTAGCGAGCCACATTAAGTGTTTTAGAAATTATTTTGCCATTAGACCATGTTTTACATGCAGCTCACTATGTGGAAATCAACTTCAACAAAGCGTCTAAATTCAGACCACAACTTCTTATTGGCAGATAAACTATAAGCAGCTATTCTTAGAATGCACATGCAATGCTCTGTGAGTTAACGACAGTCAGGACACACAGTATCACATGCAGACCAAATACGATAACAGACTCCGCTTATCTATGCCAGCTTGTCTATGAGTCATCAAAGTAGGCAGACACAACTATTAAGTAATAACAGCAAACGAATGCAATCTCTCTACGCTCGGCATGCACACGTGACACGAGAACAGTTTGGACACAGTGACAGAAGAGGAAGTTGACATACGGTAGAAACTGGCCATAACGTAGGTTTGACAGCGATCACCAGTAAAGTCATTTGGACACCTGATGGAAAGAAAAAACAGCCACAGGAAGAGGGACGAGGAGGAGGAGGAGGAGTGAGGAGGAAGACAGAAATAAGAGGGACCGAGAGTGAAAAGGAGAGTATGCAAAAGAAAAAGTGAGGGAGGGGAAGGAGGGAAGGTGGGGTGGAAGGAGGGAGGGAGAGAGACACAGAATTAGAACAACAGCTCAACTACAGACAGCAGAAGCAGTGTTCCCATGGATGACACCACCGTGTGCATGGTGTAGTGCACAGCTCATTGCGAGTTGACCTGAGAAAGAAATAGAAGAGAAGAAAGTGGAAGGCAATTGGGGTAGTGAGGAGGAAGGGGGGGTGGGCAGCAGGATCCCACAGAGGTTTTCCAGTGACAACTGTCTCTGTTCTCTGCTGCTTAGTCAAGTGAACATACTTTTGAAAGGTTTGGGCATGTATGACCGCAGTGGCTCAGTCTGTAAACATCGCCGGCCGAAGTATCCATCCGGACATCTGGGAAGGAGCAGACGTGTGTTATGAAACAAAAAAACACAGGAATTACATTTCATGGGTTAAAGTCCCTCAGGATCGTTCATCACAGACATGCAAAGTAAAAGGAAAATAACAGACACAATGAATAAAGCGTTAATCCAGCGACAAGTCATTGTAAAAACGGTAACTTTGCATCAAAGGCTGAGTTCCAATTATGTCACTGAATGTAAACGACAGTAGACTCTGAAAAGGCAAAGAAAAGTCCCCATCTCCTTCTTGTGCACTTTGTCACAAGTGATCAATAAATAAATCAAAGGAATGCTGTGCAAAAAAGCTTAAAATAAGTTAATGTAGTTTCTTCCGTAGAAGCATGTTGGAATTCCGGCAGCTGTGTTCACAACCTGCAAATATGACAGTTTTATAACTATAACCAAAACACTGTTAGGCGGGAATGAAATCACAAATTCGTATTTACAGATCAAAAGAAGAATATGTCATTGCTTGTCGAGACAAATTGCTTACTTGCAGTTTTGAGAGAGAGTGAATTTTGATATTTGTGCAACTAAAGACACATTATCACCATCAAAGGTGTTGGGCATGAACATATTTCCTCATGATATCCCCATTAGGATGATATGTTGGTTATTTAGGGCCACCAACATTCCACTCACAGCCTAAACTACACCACCAATCCGACAAAGGTCATTGCTTGTGATTTACTGGTTTCACACAATGCCTCCCAGGAGCACCATAACATTCAGCATTAAATTACTCATCCTGAGCGATGGTGTGGAACTGGGGGATAGCACCACCTATACACAGAGGAATCTTGGCTGAAAGATGCAACCCAGTCGCCAGAGAGGAACGTCTCCAGTTAACGTTTCTGCGCAACAAAAATACGTACATTGTCAACATTTCTGAGCTAAAAATACGTATGGTAATAACGTTGACCCTGAAAG
>JAVQJG010155402.1:0-21520 GCA_036024015.1 Craterocephalus amniculus
TCTATCTATCTATCTATCTATCTATCTATCTATCTATCTATCTATCTATCTATCTATCTATCTATCTATCTTTCTATCTATCTATCTATCTATCTATCTATCTATATGTATATATTTAATATATATATATATATATATATGCAGTTTTTGTTGGCCCCTCTTGCCAGTTGAGTGATAGTTTCTGTCTACGGATTTACAACTTGAGAAGTACTGAACATGTTTGTTATGGGAGAGCTCTGGGTCATTGGGTGTTTCACACACAACAATCTAAGAGTAAACATGTTTTGAACAAACAAACCTTAGGGGTTGGAAACCTACTAATACTAATAGTACTACTACTAGTACTTTTGCTTTTTGATAGTAAAAATGACTTTACCTTTACTCAGACCCGAGGAGAGCATCATAATCTAATCTAAAATACCAAATTGCACTGAAACTAAATATTGACCCAAATCTTCACTTTAGACCACAAATGGCTTTTAAAAGATTTGGCCAATATAAGTAAGGCTAAAGATATATTACTCAAAGTGGGCCACACAAAGACTGACATGTAGGAGCACACAAAGCACTGTACACAAACAGTCGTGTTGATGTTGTGAGTGTAAACATATCTTGTGGGAGGTAACAAAAGATAACTGCTGAGTAGCGCTAAAAGATCACAGCATGTTCAGATCAGAAAAGGGTTGTGAAATAGTTCTGTGTTGGTGAACACTTTGTAGCCAACACTAACAGCAGTCAGGGGCAGCCCTCAACAGACTTTCTGATGAGAAGATAAAAATGTAAATTTCACTTACAAATAAATTAAAAAATCTTAACACATTCTAACTACATATGACCTTTCAAGCCACATTTTGCTGTGAGAGTGGGGGAGGATTTCATGTAGAATATGGTAGATAAACAGTGAAAAGATGCGAAAAAATAAAACATACAGTTTCCGTTTTTCTTTTCTTTTCCTCATTTTTCAGCAGAAGTATCTGTACATTACTTTTGAAAAACAGATCATAACACAAATCACATGGGCCTTTTTTTCTTTAGGGGGTATTTCATATTAACTCCTGTTTTAAACACCTACAGTCACTGGGACATGTCATCGACTGGCCCATATGAAAACATGTGCCCACCAGTCACTTGCTGTATGTTTTGTGTGCTGTAAAGTTTAACAAGTCTCAACATATTCTCTCACTTTGAAGCATTACATCATGCATCCCCAGGCAGGCAGCGCTGAGCAGAAAACAACAGCTGTGTTAATGTGCATATTAAGTGAGTGGATTTGTGGAAAAGTGGAATGAGATGACGGTCTGAAGTCTCCTTCATGCAGAAACTATAAGAAAATGTTAAGTGAAAATGAAAATGGGATGCAATGCTACTGCGGGTTTCACCTTACTTTTTCAAGGGGAATTCAGTCTCTCTCTCTCTCTCTCTCTCTCTCTCAGACACATAAACAGTAACATATACATAGTGGTTTGTTTACACAGACAAGAATGGTTTCATATCGTGGAACATATATACATAGACGACGAACGACTTGATGGGATGTTTTCACAGACTGAACCTGGAGCTTGAATTACCTGCTTCTCGGTTTCTTTGGTTTAGAACAACCCGTGCACACATCAGCTGCTTTCAAGTAATGTGAAGTTTTTTTCCACAGTTTAGGATTTACTGATTTATTTTGAAATGTACTTCCAAGGGAAAAGCCTGAATAAGAAAACGATTTAAAAAAACATTTGGAAACATATGGTCATTGATTGAGAACGCTGAAAAGACCAAGAGATTGATTTTTATCACAAGCGCCCTGAACACATATAAGGATGTCAGTGTTGACTTTTCTTGGCCTCACTATGTAGATTTTCACACTCTTGATTGCATTTGCATACAATTTATAGGAAATAATCCAGATTTTCAGATTAAAGTGACAGTAATCAAATCCCGGCAGATGAATGAAATATTGATTATAAGGCCAAAACTCACATCTAACATGTTACTATGCAAAGAGAAAAACCTAATTGTGTTTGTGGAACCTCGTTTTGTTTTGTTTTTACATAAAATGCCCTTTACAACAAAGAAAACAGGAGCAGCATTTCTTTGTTGTAACGACATAAGCTCAAAAGCTTTTTATAAGTAAGCAAGTAAAGCGGTGGGAAGGTGAGGGAAGGCAAGGAAAGCTAGTCTGTGTTTTACACTGTGGTCTTTGTGTGTGAATGTTGTGTTAAAGCAGGCCAAACAGGGCAGAAGAGAAGGAGCATGTGTGTGGTTAGTATGTGAAGGTTCATGGGTTTTGGGCGGGTGGGGGGCAGCTGAGGAGAGAGTGGGAGGTGCTGAGTATTAAGTATCATCACCCATCCCCCTTGTTGTCATAGCTCGGTCTACATATGTGTGTTTGCAGGATGTAGGTGTTCATCCATTTCTTTTCTCCCAGCCATGATGAATCCACGTGAGGGACTGAAAGTGACAATGTTGCCATGACAACAGATGGCACGAATTACAGCCTCCATTTTTTTGTGTGGGGCGTGTGTTGCAGTCTGTGTTCGTGTGCATGTGTAAGAGGGTATGGGGATTACTTCTGTGAATCTGGAGCAATCTGTCTATAGTTACTAGGCAGATATTGGCCAACCCGACACACACACACACACACACACACACACACACACACACGCACACACACACACGCAAACACACATACAGAGGCACAGCTTGTCCGCGTCTGGCTTTGGTGTAGTGAGACAATGTTGATAAAAGAGCTGGTGGAAGAGATGGCAGCTTATCCATTTACAGAGGCCGTTTGTGAAGCTTGATAAGCTTAGCGCTGAAGTTGTTTAAAAGCATTGCTTCAGAAGTCGGTTCCCCTCCCTGCTCCGTCTGCAGCCAGCTGCTTTAAAGGGAACAAACCATGCCAGTGTGCTTTAACTTGTGCAAAACAAAACCCTTCTCATGAGGAGCAGATCCGTTAGACTTTGTGAATTGTGGCAGAATTGCCGAAGAAACGAAAGAAGTAAAAACAACACTATCCACAAAAAATTCCAACCAAATGAATGCAATCTGGTTTGTGCATTCCCGTGCTTGTGCTGCATAACAACTCCCCTTCACCTCTCATGAATGTGTTTCTTGTTACTTCTGAGCAGGGAGGAGCCTTCACTACTTCCTCACTCGATACTCTACCTAAACTCTTCCCTTTATCCGAGCTTTTCCGCTGTTCTTACAGGAGTCTCACCTTACACGTGGATCTGGATAATTGCTGGATTTATGGCCTGTGTTTGTATGTTGAGCACACGTGGGTCTTGTGAAATGGTTTTTGAGGTAGACCAGCTGGGAGGGTGTGCATGTGTGTAACAATATGTTCACGGTGTTGTAAAATAATGTGTTACTTTTATAATGTGTTACTGTGTGGGTTTGGCCTATTCCAGCTGATAAATATACCACTCTGGGAATGACTATGTGCCTGCACAGGGATCAAATGCTAACGCCCGCGTGTGCGTGTGTGTGTGTGTGTGTGTGTGTGTGTGTGTGTGTGTGTGTGTGTGTGTGTGTGTGTGTGTGAAAGTGAGAGCGTCTACATGTGTGTGCAGCAGATGTCCTGTGCTCTGGCTGGTCTTTGTTGCTGCTCCCTCGTGCAGACGGGTACAGCCGCGTGCTTTTCTGACTGCAGGGACAAGCCACGCCTGCTCCGCTCTAATCTGTCAATTGCAGAAGCCAAGTCCTGCCTTCAAAAACACCCACAGGCTGACAAGCTCTGCCTCCCCGACTGATGACGTTGCCTTTACTCACGCAGACTGACCACGCTCTTTTTGTCTCTCACTCACACCTACACACTAACTGTAGCTGCAACAAATGCCCTGTACAGAACTAAGCAACACCTCCTCCTTTTTTTTTTTACATGTATGCTAGCTTTTTGTATGATTTTCCCTCTTGCTATTGAAATAGCTGAAATTTCTTTATAGCTTTTTTGTTGTTGTTTTTATTCTCTCCATAGTCAGAAAGACAGTTTGGTGACTGAGATGTATGTGTGTCTGTGTAAGGCATAGGTTCTCAAAGTAAGGCCCGTGGGCCAATGGCGGACCACAACATTTCCTGTGGCCCTCAAATGAATTTACAGTTCAGTTTTAATATTTTAATCCAGCTGAAGACTACATTTTGTAGAAATAATGTTATTATTAACTTTTTTTAAAAAATCAAATGCATTTCTAAACTTCCTCTAGTAATGTTTCCTTGTTTCTTATGAGATGAAGGATCAGGAGTTGGAAATTGGGCTGTTGGAGTGAATATCATTTGATCATGATCAATGATCAATCAGTGATTACAAATGGGATTTTTCCGTTTTTCCTTTTATTCCCCTTTGGCGGCCCCCAGTCCGTTGTTGGGTTCCTAAAGTGGGCCTCAAAAACCAAAACTTTAAGAAAACCTGGTGTAAGGGCTACATTTTGATATGTGCTTTCCATGCAGGTGCAACTTCAGCAACAATATTCACACCAGTTAGTTTTTCTTTACAATCTTAGACTAAAACAAAAAAAAGTCTGTCTGAAGTCATCCCACATGACTGATTAGCTTCTGCAGGCAAGTTATTTAAATAACCTGTCATTCAGGGTGCTTTGGCGACATGTATCTATATGCAAAGACTGACTGTTTCAATCCCTCGGGCAAAAACGTGTTTACAGTCTGAATCACACCTGAATTTACCTGCGCTCTCCTCTCACCTTGCCGGGTTTTACCCTAAAGGTCCAAACTCCCTGCTGCTTTACATTTCTTGTCAACAGACATCTCACACAGAAGACGTTAAGCTAACAAAGTTCACGGGTGTTTTGGTTATAAGGAGAGAAAGACAAGCAGGATCATTCATGCAGGGAATATTTGTCTTTTAACTGTTTTGAGCACTAAAAATAAATGGGACATCAATGAGAAATCTACTTTTTTTAAACAAAGCGATGTAATATAGCAGCGTGAACGGTTTACTTTGTTTGACATTTCCTTTATGTCACAGAATTTTTCCCGAAAATAACCCCTCTGATAAATGATTCTTTATGAACTCCTCAGATTTATTTTAAGTAAGTTACAGTGTGATGCCTTTAAACCTCACCAGACAGGCTTCCTCTCAGTCTGTCCTGCTTTTCCTGCCTCTCTGGCCTGCATTAGGACACAGAGAGCCTGGCAACAGAGAGATCATGCTGCATGCTGCTCTCTAATCACAATGGTGAGTCACTGTCTAACACCTGTACAATACTTTAAATTGGTTAAGTGTTTTATTAAAGAACCAGAAAAGCTATCTGCGCTATGTGCACATAAGCATAGCTATCATTTCCTGGTTTAACACCAAAATCAGATAATAGAAAGTCATAAAAATAGACAATCAATTAATTTCTTCATCTTTGCAGGCAGCACAGCAGTGCTAACTTTGTCAGGCAGGCTTTGTCACCTCTATGTTAGAATAATTTGCATGCTGGCTGAAGTCCTCCCATTTACACTCTAAGTTGGTTTTTTTCCCCAACTCACCATGTTAGCCCAAAGACAGGTCATTGTTTCAAACTTTTGCTTGTCATTTACGTTTGTGCCAAATATTTTTCTTATCTTTAACCTTTTCAGAACCTCAGGTCCTCGAACTGGTGGACGAAAATTAGCCACATTGATAAAGCTTTATCATTTGCTAATAACTGGTGACGGTTATTTGACGGTTTGTGAACTTTCAATCATTTACAGTGCCTTTTGTGAAATAACACTAATTATATACTTATGTAAGGTTGCTATAACACCCCAATATGTCATATTATTTGTCTCTATTTGTGCAACAACCTTAAACATCCCCCCACCCATGCTTTTGGTCTGTTTGCTCACTTTCACTCAGTTTTCCAGAAAGACACGAGAGTCCTAATCCTTAACCAACACAAACACTTTGCTTTTTTATGCACAGGGACACTGTCTTTGATTGAAATGCGTTTTAGTGAAACTGGTGGCACTGAAACATGAGGATTATCTTGACCAACTGGTTCCAGAAGAAGCTGCAAAACTAAACCGTCTGCATAACTGGATGAAACCAGATGTATTTCTATGGCTCAACGATTCATTGCAGATATAATCCACTCTACCCAGATAAAGTATAAATTACCTTCTGTTGTTTCATGTTCATCATTAAGTTGCAGACGATGGATGCATGTATGATTTAAGCTGTACAGCTGAAATCCTGCAGCATGTTTTGGTGCACTCTCTGCACAAGTGGCAATAATTACCTGCTTTACAATGAGTTCAATGACTCCCCATAGCTGAGGCTTATGTTAGCATTGACAAGCTGATATCTTCCACACCAAACATGTTGGTGGAAATAAACACAACTTAGTGTAATGTCTGAAACTGTTGTTGACTTTCTCCTCAAGGAAACTCACAAACAGACATATGCAGATAAACAAGTCATAGAAAGATAAAAGAAAATTCTTTTTTTTTACAGAATAGGTGTCTTTTCCTGGAGTATTGTTACATTTGTACAAATGTGGAGCAACACCACCACCTACTGATTCTAAACCACTGAGCTCACCTTATTGCATCACTGATATGTATCCATCTCCAACATATGAAGCTTGTGCATTAGTTCAGTGAGGAGTTTCTTACCGCCACATCAGCATTCATTATCTGGAGTTTAAGCTTTTCATACTGCAATAATCCTTCACCTCTATTAATCATGACCAAACTCCTCATTCTTGAATTTTATTGGCACAACTCTGGTTCAGTGGTTTCCTTGCCTGCTTTTTCTTTTTCTTTTTTTTTAAACCAATCTATCCCCTTTCTTTTAAACAATCTTCTTTTTGTCACTCCGTCTCCAGGCTGTACTTCATGTAACCTGCCTCTTCCTACCTCTACCTTTTACTGATACCAGATGACCCTCATCAGGGGCATTTGCCACTTTCTGTCTCTGCTCAGCCATTACAAATGTCTATATTTTTGGATGGGTGTTTTGTAATATCCCCTTTCTTTATGGATACCACTCAGATATTTATTTAGAAAAAATGAAGTAGATAATTAAAGACAGTTTCTGGGGCCCCATTTAATTTCCTTTAACTTTTACATAAAATTGGTGATATCATGATAAAAAGCTATCACATTAAATCAAATATGAATAAAATCATATCTTCAAAAGAAGAACATATGAACTTTGTTCAGCACAAAATACACCAGATCAATTGTAAAGATTTAAAATAATAGAAAGTTATAGTAAATTTGATGGCAACATTTCAAAACGGCTTCTTTTTTTCATTTGTTTCTTTAAAATTGTGCTGCATGAGGTCTTCAAAATCATCAACCTTAATATTGGTTTTTAGTCTTGTTTTATTTATTTATTTTTGTAAATCATCTGAAAACTTTAATGGGATAATGTAACATGTTTACTGGTGAACGATTACACATTCTTACTGCATCTCATGAAAGACTCGACCTGTTGGATCAGGATAAGTTGCTGATTTACTTTGTTAGTTTTGATTTGTTCCACCCCCTGAGCCTTCCTGAATTGGTCTGCAGAAAGCACCAATAAATGTGTGACATAGCCCTCTTGAAAAACAGACTTTCATGGTGGATACAAAAAAGCTTTTTTCATAGTCACTTGTCGGTGAACCCTGAGCATTTATTAAAATAGATTAAAAACAACCACGTGAAAGAGTCCTGATCCTCACCTTGGCCTGCTGCCCTCAAAACTCTAATTTTTTTGTTTTTCACACACATACTTAGAAGTGCACACACCCTTCATCTTTCACAAATACACACACAAGAGCATAAAGGCAGTCATAACTGTTGTGAATAATTGATTGCAAGTGAAATTGTGGCTCTAGAGTTTCCAGGCTATCATTGTCCCTGTTTCGGGTTGATGGGTGGTGAGAAAAAATAAACTTCTCATGCGAGTTACTCATCATGTACCAGTCGCTCAGCCCATATGCACATATACTTGCTAATACAGCTCTGACTCACATGGAAGTGCATGGACTTGGATAAGGAGCATCCTCACCTGGGATGCAGAAGATGCAGGAGCCTTGAGACCACAGAAAGAAAAGCTTTTCTCTTCTCTAGCTCATATCACATCTAGATGCTGGGTCCACTTTTTTAGGAGTCACAGAACCATTAGAGGAAAATGCCTCGAGACAGTCTGATCACCTCTGAGAATGACGGTAAGACCTTGATCAAGCTTTTGAATAAATTGCTGCTCTGCTTTCTGAAAAATTTAAGTTGCAGGTCAGAACAGAATGGGATCAAAATTATCTTTTTTTTTTTTGCATTGCTCATATCAATATGTTCATGGGTAAATGTATTCAGAAAGGTATAATTGCTGTGATGACGGGGCTTTTTCTGACTGAAAATTCATCAAGTTTTGTGCTTGGCAATGTGAAAACTACCATTATTTATTATAGGTTTGTGTCTTTATTGCAAACATTGAAATGTTACATATCAACCAAGGACCTTTCTTGGTTCCAAATCATTGTGGTATATTTTGGGAAGCTGGCCCTGGACCTCAGCTTTCTCTCCTGTCCTTGTGGGCTTGGCCACCCTGTCTCCCTTCATTAGGCTTTTCTTTGTCTCTTTTGTGCCCCTGTGCTGCACCCGCCCGTAATGACCCGTGTGCTGCCCACTCCGGTTACACTAAGGGCACACATCAAAAGGCCGACTATATAAATATCTGTCCAGTCTGTCAGTGGACCTCTTTGTTTTCCCCTTTATCCTCCTTTACTGGAGTATAATAGTGCAGGTGCACAATAAGGTAGATTTAACTGAACCAGTGAAAGGGGTCAGGGTGGCACTGAGGGCATTGAATTCATAAAGCGGAGCTCATCAAAGGTGTAAGTTTTGTTGATAAAGTTGTATAGCGAAATTTCTGTTAGCTTTAACAGTGAAGTAAGTGAAAGGTTTTATTTGGAATGAGGTTGAATCCATATTTTTTACCTTTTTATAGAGACATACGTAAATACAAGCCAAATCCAGTAGCAATCATGACATTATTTTGTTTTGACTGGATATAACACAGCCTTTAAATTCACAATAAAAAGTTCATTACGTGCTTGCTGTAGGTTTTGCCAAACCTCCCACATATGAAATAAAATGATTTCATAATTACATAATGTTGAAAAGTATTAACACATGTTTAGGAATGCTCATGTATTCCAAAAAATAAAATACAATATTAATTATCTAATTTAGTATATCAGACTTAACCTCTATGCTGATAATGATGATTATTAGAACAGTTTTGGAAGAGGTGCAGGGCAGTGTTTAATTTTATATCACCCTTAATCTTAGACATGAACTTAAATAATTTTGTGCAAATAAAGATTATGAATTAAGAAAGCAGTTATTGATCAGCTTCATTATTCTAAAGTTAAATTATGTCCCGTCCACAGTTGACATTGGACTGGATTTTACAGGTAGGTAGATTCTTGAGATAAATAAGTAATGAATAATGAAAAAAGATTTTCACTCCCTCGTCTTTTCCAGCATCATAGCAAGCAGAATGATGGTCTGGCTGACCATTTGCCTTGCCAAGGGAAGCTTCATGGGTATAAAGCTCGTCTTTATAACCTGATTTTTTTCTTTCTTATTCTCATTTTATTTATACATTATGAATAATTGTTTATTACCGAATTTATATGGGCTTTGTGTGTTCCCTCTGCCTGCCCCACCCATCATGGGCCACGATCCACCTCATAGCTCCAGCCACACATCTAGGGAATCATGCAGGGCACCAACCGGTCCCCCCTTCCTCCACTCACCCATCTTCATATATGCCACAATTTACCTCCCCATCCACTCAGCCACCCATGAAGAATGTTAAGTTATGATTGGATTTTATTATACTTTATATGCAGGAAGGGTTTATTTGCACCAATCATCAGTGGTAAATCAGCTGCAGCACATTTTTGCGCATGTTATGAACTTTGTGCACGTTTTAACATGTACAAACCTTTAATAGGTCAGGGCCTATGTGTTTACTACAGGTGAGGAAGATATTCAGGAGCGATATAAGGGGAAAAGCCATCGAGGGAAAAGGAGAAATGTTGACAGAGAGAAGAAGAACAGAGGAAATGGGAAACCAAAACAAACATGTAGATCAGATGAAGATGAATTCCAGCATAAGTCCAGAAAAAGACAAAGTGGCAAGAAAAGACTATCAAAAAATGAGCAAGAAACAAAAGAAAAAGAGAGCAAAAAGAGGGAAGGTGCCCCGGCAACAAAAAGCAAGACACTAAATTCAAAGAAGACTATAAAAAATGAGAAAACAAGAAGAATGGAGGATAAAAAAGAAGGTAACGCAGAAGAAAGAAATGAGAATAGAAAAAAGAGACATGAGAGTGCCAAAAAGGGGGAGAAGAATAAGGATACAGATAAAGTCAGAGAGAAAGCCCCGGAGTTAAAGAAGAAAAAGCACAAGGAAGTCGCTGAAACAAGGTACAATAGCTGCATGTAGTTTCTATCAGTTTTTCAAGTAAATTTAATATCTTTCACCAACATAATATTTAATGTCTCAGTTCAGAACAAGACACAGGTGAAGAAGATGAGAATGAAGGAGACGACAGTGAGGATGGGGGGGTGAAGCCAGAGTGTCTTTCCCCCGAGGAGCTGGAGAGGCTGAAGGAGGCGGTTGATGAGAGAAAGAAACTGATCCAAGGTTTGAGGGGAAAACCATGGTCAATGAAAAAGAAACTAGTTACTTTACGGTACTTTAATTTCTCGCTGGACACAAACAACAATATAAAAAACAATGATCTGATTCTAATTTAATTTGAAGTCCTACAGGTGGTAATTTCATTACTTATGTTCCTTCTTGTAGAGAGTCTCAGGAGTTTGTGGAGAAATATGAAGGAGCTTTGGGGAAAGGGAAAGGCAGGAAACTGTATGCATACAAGGTCATGATGACCAAGGCAAGTGAAGTCTGACATTCACTCATTCATTTTTAAATCTCTGCTACAAATGACTATAGCTTTTTTGTTGGTTTATTCCTGGCATTAGAAATGGATGAAGTTTCAACGAGACTTTGAGAACTTCAAAACGGCCTGCATTCCATGGGAAATGAAAATAAAAGAGATTGAAAGTAGGCTTGCTTACGTTCTATAATTATAACTATACAAAGTATATATTTGTACACTTATATATATGTATGTATTTTGTATTTTTATGACTGAATGATGATATCATTGCTATAAAGGTAATTCATATGCATTTATGGCCTTTGCCACATAGGTCATTTTGGGTCTTCAGTTGCCTCATACTTCATCTTCCTGAGGTGGATGTATGGCATCAACATGATCTTGTTTGGGCTTACCTTCGGTTTAGTTATGGTGCCTGAGGTATGTACATTTTATGATTGCTTTATTAAAGTTCTGAGATCTGTGAATGGTTAGTTGGGAATTATCTGCAAATCTCAAAGATTGGGAGGTAACAAGGTCAACAGATTTCTGGAGTGACATTGAGGAGGTTTTTTTTAACAATAGACAAAAAGTATATATGACATCTTCAACAAAGCAGTTGCAACGGCTTGAAATTCAAGACTGCTGTAAGCATGAGAAAACAACACTAAACAATTTGATAATCAAAACTAATGTAAGAATCAAATATCCAATCTAGTTGTCTTGATGATATTTGATAGACCGCAAACTTAGAAGTGGTCCTCAAAGAAATTGGGGAACGAACAGACTGATCTTCAACTGGGCTATTCTACATTTAATGTTAAAAAGCTGTAAGATGTGCGAAGTTGTTAGGATCTGTGGCTTGCTGCTGAAAGTCAACATGAAAATGGTTACTTCTACTGTAGTCTTGAATAAGCTGGCTAAGCTATAGTAGCTATGTAAATGGCACAAATGGAGTATAGGGCTGATCTTGGGCATGCTACAAGTTAGCTGAAGCTTCTTCTACCTTCCTGCATATTGCTAACAGGCATTAATGGGACGTCCTTATGGCAGCGTCCCAAGAAAGACCGTCCCCAGAGCTGAGGAGGCCAGTGCCATGGACTTTGCTGTCCTGTGGGACTTTGGGGTTAGTTAGAAGCATAACACCAATGCTACTTATACAGCATTCTGGTTTGCTTTTCTTAGGCTACAGATTTCTTTGTGCCATTTAATTAAACTGCAATGTGTTTCCACAGGGTTATGCTAAGTACTCTGTCCTTTTCTATGGTTACTACAACAACCAGCGTGCCATTGGTTGGCTAAAATTCCGAATGCCTTTATCGTACTTCCTAGTTGGTGTGGGAACAGTCGCCTATAGCTACATGGTTGTCATAAGAACGTAAGTTTATAAGGCTCAAAGCCAACATTGGCATCTTTTTGATTCACTATGTTGTACTGAAAGTGCATCTATTTCGAAATAAAGGATGGCACGTAATGCAAATGAGTCAGGGGTTGGAGATGATAACAGCTTCAACTTCAGCTGGAAGATGTTCACCAGCTGGGATTACCTGATAGGAAACCCTGAAACGGCAGACAATAAGTTTGCCTCCATCACCACCAACTTTAAGGTTAGTGCTGCTGACAGTTGGATTTCCAGTTAAGTTAACTGGTAAAACAGTGTGTTAGTTATCTACACTGTTTCCTGTCTCTTACCTCTTTAGGAAGCAATCTTAGAGGAGCAAGAGAGCCAGAAGGATGACAACATTCATTTGACTCGCTTCCTGCGGGTCCTGGCAAACTTCCTGGTCTTGTGTTGTTTAGCAGGAAGTGGATACCTCATCTACTTTGTAGTGCGGCGCTCTCAAAAATTTGCCCTGGATGGTCTGGAAAATCACACCTGGTGGGAAAGGAATGAGGTAGAGATACATGACAAAGTTAGATAAATACATAAAAAAATATATATAAATAAAAATAAATAAATAAATGAAAAAATATTATGTACATTAATGTATTTATTGAGGGCAATATTCAAATATAATATACCCTTTATGTATGTAACTATACTACCAGCTATTTTCTTTTAGTTAAATTAGTATCAGGTGATTAATTAAATGAGATGACAATTACTTGGACTAGGACTATTGAATCCTTTTGTGTTGAAAGAATACAGATACATCAAAGTCTGATACTCATATCAACACATTTGTGAAAATCTATCATAACATGAACAAAAAGGACTTCTGAGGAAAGTATTATAATGATAATAGTAAACTGTATTTATTTTTTATTTTATTAAAGTAAAAAAATATAGTAATAATAATAATTAAAATTAAAATTAAAATGTTAAACAATTTATAGAAAATTCTGTTATAGTTTGGACAACACAGACAAATTGTATACAATTAAAGACCATTGTTGCTCTCGCCAAGAGCGTTTGATTAGAACTATCAGTCCAAGGAAGAGGTATGTAATAATCTTTCACATGTCAAAGAAACCTAGGTTAGCTTCTTAATAACTAAAGGTGTCTCTTTTGCAGAATGATTTTGAATATATCCGATAAATAGATGGGATCTAACCAAAAGATCTAGTTTAAAGTTTTATGTTTGCAGAAATAAAAATACATACATAAAAACACACACAAAAAAACATGTCTTATGTTAAAAATCAATCATCTTGAATCTGGTTGTTAACTTTTTTACCAAGGGTTTTACAGAAACTACATAGGGAAATATATTTATGAGTTTTATTGAACACAAGGGTTTTGTGTCTCTCAGGTGAACATGGTTATGTCTTTACTGGGAATGTTCTGCCCCATGTTGTTTGACGTCATCAGCGCCCTGGAGAACTACCACCCTCGTGTCGCCCTGCAGTGGCAGCTGGGTCGCATCTTTGCTCTCTTCTTGGGAAACCTCTACACCTTCATCATTGCACTTATGGATGAGATCAATCTTAAAGTGAGGACCTAAATACATTCATGAGACTGTTTTTATCACAATATGAGTAATCAAAATCTGTCTGTCTCAGAGAAAGGAGGAAAATATAGTCAAGTTTAATATTACTATGTGGGAAGCCAGTCTTTACAATGGCACGGTATCGGAAAACTTTACTGCTCCACCAATTACTATCCATCCCGCTGATGTGCCCAGAGGGCCCTGCTGGGAGACTATGGTGGGCCAGGTCAGTGTGCATGTGTTTGTGTAAACTGTTATGCAACTGTGTGATGTAATTACTCTTACAGCTTGCACAAAAGTGTGAAATTTTAAATACAAATAGAACCCTTTATGTAGTAATTCATGTATGAGATAAAACTTTTTTCTTAATAATCACAGACTTTTTTTAACCCTTTATTGGGATACTCACTGAAATACCTGGAAATTCAAAATTCAACCATAGAGCAGAGTATTATTGTGATACTCAAAGATATTACAAGTCTTAAAAACTTGGTTTCTTCTCACTAGAATAAGTACAGTCTTACAGCAGTAAATATTTCGTACTGAACACATCTTCACATTTCATGTTGACACCCATGTCTCAATTAAATATTTAAAAAAACCTAATTTTTTATAAGTGAGGAGATATCGATGTGGTTCTAGGATTTTATGGAGTAGCATGAAGGGGCATTTTTCGTTTATTTGCCCAAAAAGGGTTAAACACAACTTAACACTATGAACTTTGTGGTAAAAACTTTGCTTGAATCCGTGTTGTAAACATTTTGATATTTCATTTGCACCCTTCGTTCTACAATAGTACTGACATATCATTTGGTGATAAATAACATTATTTAAAAAATTTTGTTAAAGTGACAAATAAGCCGTTCAGATAAAACCAACAGAATTTTCCACCAATTATTTCTTGGGGTCACTGATCCTTATTCTCTGATTGGTTTAGCTGATTTTTCCAATACACAGCCTAACAAACCACCGAGCATACATTGTGCAGGCATGTTATCTTATGATGTAGATCAGTGGCTTGATAGATAATGTGTCCATATTTAGTTTTATTATCAATGCACCATCTTTTATAGGAGTTTGTCAGGCTAATTATATCTGATACCATGACAACCTACATCACGCTGCTGATCGGTGATTTCCTGAGAGCAGTGCTTGTCCGCTTTCTGAATTACTGCTGGTGCTGGGACCTGGAAGCTGGATTTGTGAGTTGCTTTTTCGTAACGTCTTCAATCCACATAGAAAATAGGAACTCAGAATTTGAGATAGATTTGTGTGTTGGCCCCGAGTGTTGACAAAATGATTGCATTAAAGTTCCTGTACTGTTCATTCTTTTGTAAAAGCCATCCTATTCTGAGTTTGATGTCAGTGGAAATGTCCTGGGTCTCATCTTCAACCAAGGAATGATATGGTATGAACACAACAATGCTTTTATTTAGATCAGCATCTTCTCAAAGCAGATTTTTTCAGTTATTGGTTTTCCTGACAACCAGTGGATCTGGTGCAATAAAAAACATGGTAAGCAATGATTAACGATGTTGTGCTTTTCCTAATCATTCCCTCTAGGATGGGCGCTTTCTATGCTCCCTGTCTGCCTGCCTTAAACGTCCTGCGGCTCCATGTGTCCATGTACTTGCAGTGCTGGGCTGTAATGTGCTGTAATGTGCCGCAGGAAAGGGTCTTTAAAGCCTCAGGCTCCAACAACTTCTACATGGCCATGCTGCTTGTTATTCTCTTTCTCTCCACTCTCCCTGCCATCTACACAATTGTCACCATCCCTCCTTCATTTGACTGTGGACCTTTCAGGTATCAAAGCAAGATCAGGGTTTCTATGAAATATAATTGCTTATCTTTCTTTTAGAACTAACAGTCTCTCTCCATAGTGGTAAAAACCGCATGTTTGACGTGATCCATGAGACGCTGGAGTCAGATTTTCCTGCCTGGTTTGGTAAAGTGTTCAGTTATGCCTCTAACCCTGGGCTGGTGCTACCCTTCATACTGCTTATGGTGTGAGTCTACAGCAAACAAATCCATATGAAGATATATGATTTTTGAATAAGCTGTCATTGTTTCTATTTGATTTTGAAGGTTTAGTTTTTGTTGTTATAACTATTTGTTACTTTATCCTTCAGATTGGCCATTTATTACCTGCAATCTACATCCAAAAGCTACAAAGAAGCTAATGTGGAACTTAAGAAAAAACTACAAACCGTAAGCAAATGTTAAAATACATTTAATTATTCTTTTGCACTCAGGGATTTACTATGACAGTCACATGGCTGAGCGAAAATGTTAAACTCTAAATTTCTTCTACAATCTGCTTTAGCAATACTATGAAATTTAAAACGGCTTACAGGTTTACACATAAACCAGCTGATGCCACCATGACATACTTCTGCTGCCACAGATGCATCAGTGCAATTGGTCCAGCAGAGAGCAGCAGAGCACCAGATTATCCTGTAGCTGAACAAAGACAACAGCTGAAGGGCCTGAATGAAATAGCAGATTGTGCATTTCAGACTTTTGTTCCTCCACTGGACTGAAAACTATGATCATACAGTTCTGACAAATTATTTGCTTTTATCCCTTTTATCAATGTTGAGTTTTTTCTTTTGTATAATCTGAAAAGTAAGGCAAGTTATTTGAATTTGAAGATATTTGTCTGTTTTCAAGCAAAACGAAGAAAACAAAAAGAAGAATAAACGGGCTGCTCTAAAGGCTCAAATGGATTTAGAGGAGGCCAGAAGAGCTGTATCACAGGCTACAGAGCAACAAAGGAACAACAATGCTTCGCTTCAAATTGGTGACGGTGAGCTGTCTGAACACTAAACTTGAATAATTAAGGCTGGGCAAGTTTATTTGTGTAGCACATTTCATGTACAAGACATTTCAAAGGGCTATTTGGAGTTATTTGGGTTATTCAGAGTCTGTGGATTATCTATTAGGTTCCCTTGACCAGTTGCATTTAAATTGGGACTTAATGAGTTGCAGTCATCCTCTATATGTTGAGGGCCTGAATTCTTATCTCATTTTTTTAGATATATCTGGCAGCAGATATAGACCAGAGGAGTCAAGGAGTCAAGAAGTCAAGTAAAATTATGCTATGAAGTGTCTTTCATTATGAATCTTTCTACACCACCAAGAGCAGAAACAGAAGTAATCAGAGAGGATATAAAAGGTCTCAGTTTATGTCCTACAGTTTCTCTGCAGTCTGGGCAGCATCAGTAGTGATCAGTGTCCAGGGAGAGTGGGGAGCAAGCTTATGAGTCAGTGCAAGTCTAGTGATAAGCCTTGCAGGCCCAGTCATAGGAGATTATTTTGTATTAAACATCTGTCCATAGTTTTGGGACACTTTCCCATTGGATTTAATGAGAAGGTGTCTTAAATAGCTTGTGCAAAGACAAAGAAATTAAATATATACAAACATTTTGTCTACTTCACTGCATTTAAAACATCTGTCCTTTATTAATCTCTCGTGAGCTTTTGTTTTTACCTTTTTTATAGAGCTGTTAATTTAACTTTGTCAATTTATGCTTAAAATGTATTAAACTCTTCCTTTACCATCAGTTGACCTTGTTGTTTTTGGCTTTAAGTCAATTGTTGCTATCATAAGATGCATGAAAAATTTAGCATATAAAATAATTACATTTGTTTGGTTGATTATTTCTGCCCAGTAAGAAAACTTGAACTTTTCGGTCTTGTATCATACATTGCTGTAAAGCCTTAGAAGCCACCTTCATAAGGTGAAAGAACTTGTAAGGATTGTGCTTCTGATTAACAGTGCTATGACAACATGCTTCCTCAAATCTGAATAAATATCCCTCTTTCTTTACAGAAGATGTTGAGGAAAGTCATGGCAGGCCTCTGAGGCTGCATCATGGTAAGGATGGATCTAAACCTCCATCCTCTCCAGGAAATAGAGAACATCAACATCCAGCCAGACACCCTGTACCTAGAGCCTATTACCATGGCAACCATGGGAGCCCAGGATACCTGCCTGGTTTTACTCGGCAAAGTGAGCCCAGGATGTACAGGGTGCCGAGCCTGCAGAGACACTGAGAGAAGGACAACGGATTCAGAACCAAGCACTTTACTGAGAGACAGTCACAAATGAATGACCGAAGCAGAACTGATTCATCTGAACTTTGTCCTTCAAAGTAACAAAACTACATTTACTTTAGTTGGAGCTTTGAAGTAAATAAATATATGTACATCAAATAAATATTGACACCATAAATGTCTTTAAATGTAACATTAAAAGACTTAGGATATGAGGGTTGTTTTTTTTTTTGTTTTTTGCTTTTTTTACATGGTCTCTTACACTGAGCTCAGCTGCACTAACCTTAGGCCAAAGTATCAAACTATTAATTAGACACGCACCACTTGTGTGTATGCGTGTGTGTGCATGGCTGTGTGTGCGCGTATTTGTGTGGAGGTGTGTGTGCATGCGTGTGCGTGTGTGTGTGCGTGGGTGTGTGTGTGCGTGGGTGTGTGTGGATTTGACCATTTAACAAATTCCAAAATCAAGCTGTCTTCATCTAATCCAGAGGGAAATATTTGGCTTTTACCCACTAAATGGCCCACTTTAGCTCACGAGTTCAACAGCACCTGTGCTTTCTGCTGGTTACTGTTAAGCTGATAGAGAGAAGTGGGCTTTCATAGCTTTATCATAGAAAAATGGTGCCTGCTGTGGCCATAAATAACACTAATAAAAGAGGTGAGAACGAATCGAAACAGCTGCGATTTGGACCAGTAAAAAAAAAGAGCTAAATAGAGCTGAGAACAGCTACAGTGGTTCTCTGAGGGGATTTTTAGCACAAACAGCTGCTTCCACACGCATGTCAGCATGTCATCCAGTCATCTATTCTAAATATCCAGGTCTTTCACCTACAGTATAAAAGAACGTTTGAGGCAAGAGTCAAGAGTTCAACACTAAAAAGTAGGAACTCATTATGTTTCGAGAAAATTAAAAAAATTGCGTTTCAACAAACTTGTCCACGATAATGGCCAAAAACACACAGTCCTTGATTTTTAACCTTGCATTCATTCAAGTAGAAAGCAGCTACAACCTGAATTCCAGGAATGTTGAGACAGGTTTTATTTCAATCTTAGTGTTGAAGATTACCTTCTCGGCCTCGGACTTAACTGTTAAAGATCTGACTCTATCTCAGGAGTTGATGTTCTCCCCAATCCAAGCCAATCCTTGACCCTTAAGCTGGCAGCAAGAATTCCAATACTTAGTTCTTTAATAAAGAGTCAGAAGCTTGCTTCTTGAGTCGAATGATGGTTTAATTACAGAATGATGCACAAACGGAACAGGGCTTACAGAAGAGAAATTGCCCAGGAGCCAGCTGACCGCATGAGAGGTACTACTCTTCCCCATCACTGACTTTTTATTCTGCCCCTAATAATCTGATAGGCTGAAACCTGTCGTCCGATGCAAACCCAACCTACACAATCCCCAACATTAGCAACAAAAATTCACAAATTTACTTGCCCTTACAGACAAGTAAGTCTACAGAGACATTGTTGAACAGTCTAGTGGAATTTCACTCTTGGCTGGAAGATAACTTCTTTTTTCTAAATAAAGAAAAGACAGAAATCATTGGCTTTGGTCAGTCAGGTTTATTGGTTGGGCATGATAGTGTTCTTGGACTGTTATCTCCGCACTGCAAGCAATTTGTGAGAAATCTTGGTGTGGCAGGACGACCAGAGGGCCCGGGTGGGGAACGATCCCGCAACCTCCCGGGTGAAAGTCATGCGCGCTTGCCAGTCAGCCAAAGGGATATCCCTGTACCCAAACACTGTCACATTGGTGTGGCTTTTGATTCTGATTTTAAGTTTGATGAGAAAATTGGTTCTGTTCTTAAATCAAGCCTTTATCATTTAAGGCTTTTACGTAAGATTAAATCCTATCTCCCTTTCAGAGACCTAGAGAGAGTTATACATGCTTTTATCACCTGCCGGCTAGACTGCTGTAACTCTCTCTATGTTGGGATTGATCAGTCTTTGCTCGCGGCAGCTCGCCTTCTGACAGGGACTTCACGATCCAGTTCAAGATTTTACTATAGAAGTCTTAATTGCAGAGCACCACCTTACTGGCAGAGCTTTTAAACATCACTAAGGTGGACAAACCAATTGCTCTTCACGGTCTCAAGATCAAGATTGAAGGGCAGAGAGGACAGAGCCTTCTCTGGAATGGTCTGCCTTTTAATATCAGATCTGTGTCACAAGGTGAAAAAGCAGGTGCTGCCAGAAACTGGACTGTGCCCCACTAGCTTGGTTTTAGCACGGTTTTACTGTGTTTTTTATTCTTTTTTATTTGCATGTTTTTAACTTGTTTTTACTCCAAGCTAGTGGGTGTTTTAATGAACTGATTGGCAGCACCTGTGGAAGGAATCCTCCCCTGCCAATTAAGGACACATTTTAAGCCGGTGTGCGGGCAGCAGGAGGGAGGAAGGAACCAGGCGGACGAGCCGAGAAAGCGGCGGCGCGGCCAGCAAGCCAGCAAGCCAGCAGCCAGCGATGATGAATATGATGGTGATGATGATAATGATGATGATGACGATGATGAGGATGGTGGCGGTGGCGGTGGCGGTGGCGGTGGCAGTGGCGGCGATGGTGATGGCGGTGGGAGCAGACTGCGTAGAATGGCGATGAGGAGGGCGCATCCGAGATTGGGGGCCGGGAGTTGGTGGAGAGGAGGGCGCCGGTGGCAGAAGGGGTCCAGGACCCAGGCTGGCAGCCGCCGAGAGGTGCGGCTGGCCCGGCCCCGGGGACCCAGAGGAGGCCGCAGAAGAGGAGCCACCGGGACAGACAACAATCTTCCCCAATGTCCTTTTTATAATGCCTTTTTAAACGGACATTTTATGACTGTTTTACTTTTTAGTTTTTTAGGGCTTTTGTTATTTTATTGTTTTTAGTGTTTTTTAATAAAGTTTTTATTTTGATTTTTAATACTGCCCTCCTGTCTCCATCCTTCCAGCAGCGCCCGGTATCATTTTTAGCGGACCTACTCGGCCCGCGACATCTGCACAAAGCATTGATCATCTTAAATTATTATAAAAAACACACCTGTTCTCAGTGGCTTTTACTCCTGCATGGGTATTCTATTTAGCTTTTAGTGTTGTTCTTATTTTGCTTTTATTTCTGTTGATATAATTTTATCGTAGATAAATAGCCTTTAGTGCTGTTTTAATCCTGTTGTATTTTCATCAGATAGCCTATGTGTTTCTTTTATTGACTTAATGATCTTATCCTATTTGGTTCTGTACTTTAGTCAACTGAGGTTATTTTAAATGCGCTTTATAAATAAATGTGAATTGATTTGACTTGTACCCCACTACAGTTTTGTGGTATGCGCTAACAAATAATTTCGGCTTGTCTTACAAAGTTTTCCATTGTTGCTTACTCTCTTTGATTGTTTTGATGTTGACTCATGGTCAGCCTTCGTTCTTCAAGCACATGGTGGTGGGCACCGATCCATGCTGACTACTGCAAAATTCAAAACAGGGAGAAACTGTACTGAAACTGATATCAGCACAATGACTTGCAGAGCCAGTAAATTAAAGGGAACGTATAATGCTTTTAAATCCTTCATTTTCATATGTAAATAATTTATTTATGGTTTATATGATGTAAAACTGCAATCCTTTGGTCTGAAATCGCTGTTAGTATAGCTCCACACACCCCTTCTAAACCCCTGTTCTGAGGTGTTTCTTTACAGTCAATGAG
>JAVQJG010155404.1:0-17210 GCA_036024015.1 Craterocephalus amniculus
GTAGTAGTAGTAGTAGTATTTTTATTCCTATTAATGGTTGTGTAATGACCTACTGGATCTCTCTCTCCGTCCCATCCTGTCAGATACTACTTGATAGAGTAAATTTGTCCGGTACCAAATAGCTGCCAGACAATCATTCTGCTTGCAGGTGAAAAAAATAAAAAAATAAAAAAATCATTTTGTGTATCGAATCGTGGGTAAAAAATCGTGATACGAATCGAATCGTGACTTGGTGTATCGTTACAGCCCTAATGGGAGCCAATGGAAAATTGTTTTGCAGCCAGCACCTAGTGGTTGATGAGCGAACTGCAAATTTTTGTACTTTCGCATAGGGATCGCTTTTTCTAGCGGGAGGTTGCTGCTTGCTTTATACGTGTTTCAGAGCTATGGATGATAGCCACACAGGCGCAGATATGTGCGAGTTTCTCAGCACTGGCAGAGTAGTCGGGGAGAGAGAGCTAGACCTGGTTCTTGTCATCAACAATGCTTTAAATTTGAGTCTGGCTGCAGAACTTGTAAACTTTCTCCATGTCCGGTGTTATGCTCACAACTCGCCTGCTAATGCCAACGAGCGCTGACGTTGCCACTGCAGCGCGACTGTTCGGTCGAATCAAGACGGATCACCACAGCACCACATCATGTGCTGGAACAAAAACAGGCTCCGCTCGCTAGGCACAACGCTAAAATTTAATTTAAAAAATGAAATCTTTGCCTTTCCAATCGAAGTATATTTATGTTCACTGTTGCATACAAAGCAAGCTTCTAGTTTGTACTAGGCTACCTAAAAATGTAATTCCTAACATAGATTATTAGTAATTGGCCCTTGTTTTTTGTTTTCATTTCACCAGAACTGCCTAAGCACAACTTGATCAGTCATAACATAATGTGACATGATCATTTCTTTGCTCTACAGTTTATAAGCTACTAGCTTATATACTTAAAGCTAGTAAAGTTACAATAAGTTTTGCCAAGTTAAAACAATAACATTTTAAGTTAAAACTAACACTGCACAGGAAGTGTTTTGAGCTGTTAATAAAAGAGTTAAGTAATCAGCAGCTGACTGTTTCTTTTTAAAATGGTGAAGTAACTTGATGGTTTATTTTCGGCTACTGTTATCAAATGGAAAATCAATAATCGCTAATCTCGAATCGTTAATAACAGAAAATCAATCGTAATCAGATCGGGACCTTAATAATCGAATCGCATCGAGAAATCAGACAGATTAACAACCCTGCTTACCAGCCAACCCCTACCTGCAGATCTGGAAAAGAAACGGCGACGCGCCGCTTTGACCTACGCTCGAGTATAAACACACAGCCTCTGCGTTTGGCTGTGCAGGGCCGGCTTGAAGCAGAGGCTGCGTGAATATAAACCCATCTTAAAGAGATTTTGTTTGTTTGTTTGGTTTAAACATTGGTGCTTGATATGTTTCTTTTTCATAAATATCTGCTGGGATAAAAATGACCAAGGGTAAAAATGTTGATATATGATCACGTTAAATTACGTTAAGGACGGTGTAATGAGCATTGCAGCCATTAGAGGGCACCACTATGTCTGCGACCCCCCCCATCCAACCCACCCTTCCCGTTTAAAAAAAAGTTAGTATGTTTCGATTAAGAAGATGAATCATAACCTGCAAAATATTTGTTGGTAATTAGTTTTGTGTTTTGATTTGTTTTATTTAATTTGATATTAAAATATAATAGAAATCCACGTGGCCGAATTCTGATGATTACTAATTTGGAGTTTGAGATTATTTGGGAAAATGAAATATATATATATAAATATAAAAACTGTTTAAAATGGCCATTTGGTTTAGATATAAAGAAAATTGTTTAGTTATGACGCCTGGATTAGCCTTTAAGCATACAGTAAATACAAAATCTACTTGACTCCTGCTTTGATGATTAATTGTAGCCATTTATAACGCTACAAGGTCGAGGGAGTGAAAGGTCTTGGATTTGAAGGGCAATAAAAGTGTTATACCATCTGAGCGGGATTGTGAATGAATGTTTTTGGATCAACCCCACAGCTGCACCGAATCTGCAAAGGGAAGGACCTCGCAAAAGGCTTTTGACGAATCGGTTGTGGATTTTGTACAGAGCTAAAACTTTCAGCTCAGTAGTTTAACAATATGCCATCCCACAGCGGTTGGGATGTATTTCTAAAAGTAGGTACTAAAAGTGAACAACCACGACCATTTACACTGAGGCTCGGTTGTGGTATAACTGCATTTATTTGACGTTTGTGTCTCGCTGTGTTGTTGGATGCCGCTTGCAGGAGCTGCAGACCATTCCATTAAGGCTGTTCCATACCCAAACCTATTCCTCAGGCTAAACTACAGCTAATGACAATCATTCCTCGCTAGATCCTATGAAGACATCAATAACGTAACGATAAGTAAGCAAACGTTACCTTCGAGTGGTGTGGATTGAAGCTGAAGACGATTTAAACGCTGCATTTAATAAATTCTTACTTTCGTCTTCCATCTATTTCAGTCGCCATTTTCCGTGGTGGTCTGGTGTGGGACAAATCATTTCTTTTGTAAGGGTAATCGCGCATTTACTCAGCTCCGCAGTTACAGAACAAACAGCTGCTCAAATAATTGCGTTAAATTCTGCAACTATTCAATAAAACAGTTATAAGTGGGTCATTACTAGAGTTTCTCGCTTGTATAGTTTTGTCGCGTATTGTTACGCGTCGGCGCCGTGCTCCCCCGAAAGGTTAGCAATGGTACGCTCCACATAGGAGGCATAAAACCCTGAGTTAATGACCATCTCTTTTGGGTAGCAGATTTTTTCAAATAGGTTGATGGCAGTTAATCGTCGATTATATAGATAAGATAAATTGAACAGTCAGTTACCTTTTAGCCTGAACATTTTATAAGCAAACGTTTGATCTTGTGTAAAGTTGTAGGCTAAGTAAGGCAGAGAGAGGGATTTTTTTTGCCAACACAGGAAAGATGTTACCACTCATGGTTGTCTCCTCGTTGGCCTTTGTTGCTTATGTGACCGGTGATTAGTCCGTCCATTACCAGTGGCGTGTTTTCCTCAAAAACATCCACCGTTTTATCATGCTCTCTATATATTAATAAATTAATTCCACAATAAGGCATGCTTTATCCTGCTTTGTGATATTTAGCGCCCATTTACAGCATGACCACGGCCCTGTTAGTCAAAACGTACAAATGAAGTTGGAAAAACGATTATGAGCTCAGGCTCGCGCGCATATAGTAAAACGGCGCTGATTAAAATCTGATATGTAGCGGGGGTCAAGGGTTAAGCTTTGAACTGACTAAACAATATTTAAACCTTTTTTTAGAGGAACTGTATTGATTTTTACAGGTGGGTAAACAGCGGTAACTCTGAAAATGATTTTCTTTGCTCACTTATGTAGTTGAATTTCTAAGATGCCCTTTTTGACTGTTGAAGGTTGACTGTTAGCTTACTTACAGCGAGAAAAGCACGATGACTAGCCCCCGAAACAGGCATATTAATAGGAATATTACATATTTTAACATTTTCCTTCTTCGAACACAGTTTAAAACCATATCTTTTATAGCTTGGTTTGTCAAGTGGGCTATGCTCATGGTCATTCAGATGCTAAATTATGATTAGTCATTGTAGTAGAATCAATTTGTTCTCCTTCTGTGTAAGTACAGAATTGAAACTTCTTGGGGTTTTTCCACTTTAATCCCAAACAAACAAAATACTCTTAATCCATGTAAAGAATGGTGTTATTACACTATTGAGAGGCTTAGGTTTTTAATGTGCGAAAGAAAATGATATGATAAATGCATCTTTGTTCTATGCTTAACCTCAAAAAGACCAACTAGTTTTTTTTTACATTTAATCAGATTTTTAGATAACCACGACCCAAGGTGACTCCGACTCTTGTCTGACTTGGTGTTTTTCCTTCACATGTGTGAACGCAGGTATTATCTGAAGGGATGCTGGGCGCCAGCGACGGCTCTTTGTTCCTGGACAGTCTGTTTTTTCAGAAACCGATAGTTCAGAAAGTGTAAGTACGAAGAGATGGACCACATCAACATTCCTTACCTTTCACCTTAATCTCTCAGCTGAATAAATGTTTTTCTCCTCTAAACTGTATTTTACAGAAGGCCACTGCAGCAGGAGGCCCGTCCATGGCAGCTGGAAGCACCTCCACCTCTCACTCACATTCCTGCCACCCAGGAAATGCAAGACGAGGCAGAGTCACTCTCCTCACTGTTAGGCATGTTATGTTTTCTATTAGCTTGAATTTTCATTTACACTACTTAGTATAGTTTCCTATTAATTCATTTGGTCTTAACAGAAATCTTCCTACTTTTTGAAGTTATGTTTTATGTTATATATTAATATAGTCACTGGCATCAGGGAAATGTTTTTTTAAAAACTCTTTCTCTCCTCTATTTTAACAGGTTTCCCAAAGAAAGCTGATATATTCCAGTCTCCTTCAAAAGGATCAGATAGTTTTAGGGTCTTCTCGACAAATAACAGAACTTATGGTCTGAATAGGGATGAGGGAGAGATTGAAGAGGTTGGAGATGGTGGCGGTGGCTGCCCCGGCGCAAGTCAAAGCCTTTGGCGGGGTGAAGGGTTCATGGATTACCTTCATGCTGGCTGTCAGAGTGGTGGTAGTGGAGGTGAAACCCAACAGGACTTTGGTCTTAGCAGATGTTTGTCCCTGGACTGCAGCAAAAGCCCACCTCTACGGAGAAGGCAAGTGTCAGTCAATTAAATGGACATTAAATACTTCATTAATCCCAGAGGGAAGTTAATTTTTTTTAACAGAATGATGCTGAGCTATTTTGGATTAAAAAGCTTGTACTTTATTTTGGATGATGAGTACAAGTCTGTACTTTGAGATGGTAACAGTTAAGTGAAGTCAAAGGATTTAACTGCAAATAAATGGCATGTGACGATAGGCTGTAGAAATCAGGTCAATGCAGAACTTTTATTCCCAGTAGGCAGATGTCAAACAGTGTAGGTATTTAGATACCTACAACACATTATAATCTAACAGGATTCATATTATTGACTAAATAAATATTTTCTTTTTAACCTCTTCCTGACCAGAGCTTCTTATATAAAGAAGGCACCATAAGATAGATATATTTGCCCACGCTGAGAAGCAGAAATCCTATTGTGTAGTATACCAAAATGACAGAGAGAAACTCAGCTGAAAAGCTCTATCAAGCACTGGCAGCAATTCAAACCACAAGCAATTTTATGTGAATGAAAGAAAACCACGAGGAGTGAACACTGTCCACTTTAAGAACCTCTGTTAATTTCTTCACTTTATGAAGGTCCTGCTGGTTACCATATAGATGAAGGAGGTTTTAAAGTGAAGTTGTCTCTCTTCCCATCATATTCTGTGTTGGGCTCCACTTCTTCCTGGACCCTCATGCTGTCTCTGAGATGAAAGTGGCGGCTATCCCTGGGTCCTCCTGCCTCTGACCACTGATAGAGGCGTCCATCATCAACATTAGCCGATGGCTTCCTGAGATATTTACCTCTGTAACACCTGGAAACCGGCTCAGTTTCACTTTTTACCTTCTACCATAGCAGAGTTCCCCCATCACACATTACTTCAGTCATTCTGAAGATTACTTAACTCATTCCAAGGATTACTTACCTTAATCCTAAGATTCTCGTTAAGATTGTATTTATTTAGTCCCCATAGGAAAATTAATGTTATAGCAGCAAGTAATATTAAAAAAACAACTGTAGAAACCTAATAGATGTACAACTAAAAACAAATAACAGCAGGAAAATTTAATTAAAATATAGTATAACTGAATAAATAAAAGAATGTGTACACTATGAACATATGTGTATTAATATATAATAGGGATGTTATGGATTATTATTGCAGATATGAATTATTTCAAATATTAACTTCAGCTGGTGGTACTGATTTTGAATAGTGATGGGTGGTGAGAGCAACCTTAGTAGTGCTCCATCCTGCAGGATAGGCGCCTCAGCCCACTGCTGAGGGAACTGCTACTACTTTATTCATTTCTAGCGTTATTCTTTCCTAGGATTATTTTATTTATTCCTAGAAGAACTGGACTGCTATCATCTGGTATTAAGTGAAAGTAATGTATTGTCTCAGCTTTCTGTAGAGAGGTGATATTACATGCAGCCCTTGTATTTGCAGTGATATACTTCACTGTATCATTTCAGACCGGATGCAGAGAAAATAGACCTCGTCAAGAAGAAGCTAAACTTGTTGTGTTGCAGAGTCACTTCATTCTACCTCAGATTGTTTGACAGTTTCAGAGAGAAACATGAAAACATGCCAAACCACCTTCCATGTTAGCTTTGTCCTTCCCCTCTCAAATGAAACTCCAAGGCCGCAGTAGTTTTTCTTTTCTCCTTGTAGCTGTTTTCAGTTCCTCCTTTCCTCCTCTCTCACACAACAGCTTGTTCAGGATCCCAGCGCTGACCAGCAGAGGTGACTCGTCAACCATGGATGACCTCAGGAGTGTCGCCGTCAGCAGCCAGACAGCATCCAGACCTCAAACTTTTCTCAGTCAGGTCGCCATGACAACAGTGCCTCCTTCTCTTCAGCCGCCACAGGCGACAGTCGGCCACGCAGCTCCTCAGCCCCCCCTCTCGCCCACCCTCTCTCCACCTCCTCTGGCCTCATCTGCAGCAATTGGCCGACCCCCACAGCAGGCGCAACAAGCAGAGATGCAGGACGAGGGCACAAAGAGAGCTTTCGTTCCGCCCATGACGCCTCAGCCGCTCCGCATACAAGGTCCTACGCCACACGACACAGTCACAGGCGGCCACTGGGCTCACTGGGGACGGGTTTATCACACCACCTCTCACATAGCTTCTCCAAAGGGTTACAGCTAATGAGAATAGCCATGACCAACCACGGCACTAGCTGCCACAGTGTATTTGGGAGTGATGAGGTGAAATGAGGTGAGATCCCTCCACTGCCTTCTCTGTTGTAATGTAACACATTGGTCACTAGGTGGTGAACACATGAGATGATGATAAACAGCATCCAGAGAAAACTTCTGACTCACAGGAACTTTCAGAAAGTGTCTAAATCTGAATATTTTTATTATTCAGCTCCAGAAGAAATAAGAGTCAAAGTGATCAGCTTGTCATGTGTTTTTGGTGCAAATGTTGGTGAACGGAGCAGCTTTGCTCCGTTCACCAACTTTGCATTTCCAAATGAAACTCGTTCGATAAAGAAACAGTTTTCAAAAATAAGAGAATAAAGCAGTTTTCATGTGCAGAGCATATTAAACTCAAGGAAAACAAACACAATAGTAAAAGTATAATTCTAATTATATTTACAAAAGTTTTCATACAAAAAGTAGCACAAAGTTCACAACATTAAAAAACACAACACTAACAATTTGAAAAACACCCGCATGATCTTAATCTCTCTTACATGAACTCATACACACACATTACACACATCCACCCTCCACCACATTTCTGTCTCTTCAACTAAATAAACATCTGGCTTGACACTGCAGTTACAATCCTTAAACATTAGTTATTAAAAAGTTAGCTCCGTTTAATCTGCTGAACAATAAATGAAGTTCAGCTTCAGATGCGTTGACACTGGTGCTTACATGGTGTTTGCTGGAAGTTCCTAAACCTGTCCTGAATTTATAAAGTATCGGCCGTTAAATGTTCGTGCAGCCATTTTACGACTGGATGGATTACAACCTGTGAGTCCACCAACTGTCGGCTGCAACCATCAAACTGATCATTTATATGTCCATTAAATATTTACTGCACTGATATTTGGATTCTGAGATCAAATCTCTTGTCTGCTCATCTATGTGGATTCATTTCTAATGAATGAATATATTCTGGGCCTTATAAAAGGAGAGGATGAGTCTCAATATACACGATAAATTAGTTTAATCCATCTTATTTAAGTAAAAGGAGTAAAAATATGAAAGCAAGCACAAATATGAGGTTGTATATATAATATACAAAACAAACTGGATCTGATGGAACATCAATTCTGAGACCAGTAAAACCAGTAACCAGTCATGAATGTGTGACAGAACAACACTGGGACTAATGTTAATCAAATGAACATCATAACCTGGTGGAGGAAATTGATTATTATTGTCTACATGAAATCTCAGGTGTACCACCTCACCTGTTCTCCCATCATCCTGTTCATTAAGCTGACACCTTTTAAAAGGCGGCCATCTTTACTTCACTTAAAGCCTAAACTGTCCTTTATATATTCAGCCCTCGCTCAGCCAGAAGCTCATCACCTGGAGAAGTTTCTGTATAAGTCCACGGTTCTCCGGGATGTTTATCACTGCGCGGCCCCCAAAGTGGAAACGTAGGATGAAAATCTGCTGCTTTATTTCCTTTTTAGAGCTGCTGCTGCAGCTGAGTATGCGGCTCAGTGAATAAATGATAAGATGAAAGACTTGTCAGAAATGTTGAAAAATACGAAGATTAAAAAGATACAAACTACGAGAACTGATGTGAACCCAAAATTTCGCAACAATCCCAGTTTTGTGTGTTGATGATGTCAGTACGTAATCTCTAGTGGGGTTACCAGCTGGTCTTTATGGTCCAGCTCCTGGAGTGTCCTTAAGACCTCAGTCTGACTCTACTTTGCTTGTCATTGGTGAAGTCTTTTCCTGACTTCCTGCCTATAGGAGCCTGTTTCCAGCTGTTCCCACTCAGTTTGCCAACATGTTTGAAGGTCACTTCATGTCGTCCTGCAGTTGCTTTTCAGTGCTTTCCGTCCTCTGCCAGACTCTAGCTGTGTTGTCCTCATGAAGCAGAATGATGAGATGCTGATTTTAAGAATAAATTACATTTTTTTCCAGAGCTGTGTTTTACAGCTTGCTTAAATTAATCGGCTTAGATCTGAATCCATATAAAAGTGACAGAAGAAAAAAAGTCACAAGTTTTGTTTCCATTTCAGGATCTTCCGGATGGGAAGTTTTGAGACCAGTGTCAGAAATCCGTATCCTGTTTCACAATCACACGTTGCTGAATTGAGCCTGAATGCTTGACATGTCATTTTACAAGATTTTATTTCCTGACATGTGCCACACAGCGGTGAAGTTCAGATCCATTTTCAGCGAGTTCCCCTTTTTCAACCATGTCCAGTCCCAAGCTCTGGATGATGTAAGCGCTTTAATAAAAAAATGTCCTGACACACGATAGCTTTTTTGGTTTCATACGTACATCTGTTTAATGTTTGTTCACAGGTTCTTTACACAAACAAGAACTTTGTGGCATGCGCTCCAACTGGGTCGGGTAAAACGGTGCTGTTTGAGCTGGCCATCGTTCGGCTGTTGATGGAGACGCCAGAGCCCTGGAGAGACGTCAAAGCTGTATACAGTGAGCATATGGTCCAATATATTTATACCTCAACTCCACTGTCTGCCCAAAAAAAGTCAAACAATCTAATATTTTCTTGGAGCTCCTTTATCTTTGAGCAGCGTTTTCTGTGACATTGTTTCTAGGAGCTTCAACGTCACAAGATTTATTTCCATGCAGAGTCACGTCAAGTTTTCTCCAGGATCTTGTATTGATGGTGGGAGAGTCTGACCTCCAGCACATCCCACAGATTCTCCATGGGGTTCAGGTCTGGACTCTTTGGTGGTCAATCCATGTCTCATGCTCCCTGAACAATTCCTTTAGTCCCATGAATCCTTCACCTGGACCTGAACCCAGACCTGAACCACTTTCCCAACCTGAGCCCCATGAATCCTGGTACTACCCCAAAATCATAGACTGCCTCCGCAGGCTTGTACAGTGGGCACCAGGCATGATGGCTGCATCACTCCATCTCTCTTTACACTGATGCTCCATCTCTCTGGAACAGGGTCAGTCTGGACTCATCAGTCCACATGACCTTCTTCCATCCTTCCAGAGTCCAGTCTTTATGCTCTCTATAAACTGAAGCCTTTTTCTCCAGTCAGCCTCACAGATTTGTGGTTTTCTTATGTTAGTGGGGCAGATAAGCTCACATATAGAAAGTATTGTGCAGATGACAGCCATTTAAGGTGAATAATGCAAATTATGATATAAGCATGGAAATTGGCACAGTTGCTCTCTATTGAGCAAATATATTGAGCAAATCTGTTCAAAGGCAATTTAGAAAATCCAAGATGGTGGCCAATTTTCAAGATGGCTGCTAATAGCCTCTGTATATGCATTTGATCCGTAGAAATGAATGGAGTTGACTAGTTTGAGGGACATTAAATTGTTTTAAAAGATCCATTTTATTCCAACTGTATAGTTACATTAATTCCATTTATACCCATTTAGACCTAAGGTGGCCAACAAAAAGATCCAAAATGGCTAGCAAGTTAAGCAAAAAGACTGGCAAAGACAATAAAGGGGGCGACAAGGCCCCTGCACCTACCTACAGGGGTAGGCTGAGTCACTGACATCTGAAGGTCACCAGAGGTAAGTTTTCAGAATAAACTGCAGGTTGACAGTATATGTTGTTTGTTGTTCTCACCAGTGGCCCCCATCAAAGCTCTCTGCAGTCAGTGCTTTGAGAACTGGAGGAAGAAGTTTGGTCCTCTGGGGCTGATCTGCAAGGAGCTGACGGGCGACACGGAGATTGATGACTTCTTTGAGATTCATGATTCCCACATCATCCTGACCACGCCTGTGAGTGATACTCCTCAGCATCTCAATCAAATAAGTGCAGCGAAAAAATAGCGCGAGGGGAATGATGAAAAGCCAAAATCTGAATTTGATTTAAAGTTTTGATCGATTAAGTATCAGTCTGTGGATTTTTTTTAATGCATTTATACTTTATATGTTGCCTCAGGAAAAGTGGGACAGCATGACAAGAAAATGGAAGGACAATTGTTTGCTGCAGCTTGTCAGACTCTTCCTTATTGATGAGGTCAGTGTTTATGATCCATATGATAATGTTAAAATGTTAACAGCCCCTCAGAAATTTACAAAAGCAAATAACATACATCAGTACAGACGTTAAAGTTAGACTCCTCTCTCTCATTCTTGCTTTTTTCATATGTCACTTTGGCTATATCGAAGAACAGGACTCTGCCGAAATCTGTTATTTTTGACAAGAATCTCACTAATTAAAGAATAAAACGGAAGGATGGTCACTGCAGGGGGTCCGAGGCTTTTTACTATTTACCTAACAGGAAAATATGTTTGTAACCACTGTTTCAGAGGATGCACTTCCTTGTGTTATTACAAATATCTACTGACTATATGAATATAAATATAATAAAATGAAATATGTCAGCTTCGTACTGTTGACTCTCTGATGTTCACTGTGGGATGAAACCTGTTCCTCAGGTGCATGTTGTGAAGGATGCAACCCGCGGCGCCACCCTGGAGGTGGTGGTGAGCAGGATGAAGGCAGTTAACACCTACAGAACATCACAGAGCCCAGATGCAGGAGTCTCAATGAGATTTGTGGCTGTATCAGCCACCATTCCCAACGTAACTGATGTAAGTAACTGAGAAAAAGATCCTGCTCCATCTTTCAGCCCAAGGCCGATTCTTAAACACTTGTCTGTTTAATTAGATAGCAGACTGGCTGTCAAATGAGAGCGGACCGGCTACCTATCTGAATATGGATGAGAGCCACCGACCAGTAAAGCTTCGGAAGGTGGTACTGGGATTCCCCTGCACCCCAAACCAGACAGAATTCAAGTTTGACTTGTCCCTGAACTACAAGATGGCTAACATCATACAGACTTACTCAGACCAGAAACCTGCCCTAGTGGTATGTAAAAAAGTCGTCTGAAAAGACTTTATATTTTCTGAACCCTTTAGTGACCGTAGAGGTGTAAAGAATAAATGAAATCATTTGAAGTGTATGTTTCATAACACTGAATTCACAAGATACTTGTAATTTGCACCTTGTTTTTATTATTTTTTTAATTATTCTACAGAGTAAATGGAGCAAAGCATCGGGCCGTGGTCACTCACGGTTTCTGTAGTTCTTAGTAACACAACTTCACCTGGAAATATGGTGTGTGTACCTACAGCTTGATGTTTTAGCTTATATGGATTATGCATAAGATCAAGTATAAACTGTAGCCTCTGCTTCTTTTTTATGTCTCCTGATCCACCCAAGCTGTTTTTTATTACTCACATTCGTATGCTTTATGCGTAAATCAGTGAGGATGCTGCTGGTGTTTGTCAGGTGGCAATGCTCAAAATATCTATCAGCGCAAAGGAGAAATTATTTAACAGAGGAATAAACACCTTTTTTGCACACCATCCTGCTGATTTTAAGCAGACTATGAATTATTCAGATGGATGAGAAGTTTGCACACGTCATTCATTCATACCTGAGTAATAAATATAATTATTATTGACATCTCTGTTCATCTCGTGCTTAGAGGAGCCAGGTGTCGGGTGGAGAATTGCTTTACCTAAGTTTCATCAATGAACTAACGTAAACTGAATAAAATTGAAATCAACTAAATACATGAAGCAAAGAATTGTATCTTAAGTGCTAATTTAATATTTTTTCCTTCCGCTGTCACAAAAGTTTTTTTTAATCTTTTTTAATAGTTTTGTATAACTAAATGTGATTATAAGGTTATAAGTAGGACTGATGAATATTAGATAGAATAGTTTCTTCTCTCTCAGATTATATAAATATATTTTTCTGCAGTTTTGTTCTACGAGAAAAGGAGCTCAGCAGTCGGCTGCAGTTCTGGCCAAAGATGCCCGATTCGTTATAAGCATCGAACACAAGCAAAGGTACGCTGCAGCTGTATCCACAGTTTCCTGCTGAAGCTAACACAACCTTTCATCACCATATTATCACCTCTTTCTGCTTCACTCTGCAGACTGATCAAATATGCTAACTCTATTCTGGACTCAAAACTAAGAGGTAATGCATCTCACTTTTCAAACACATTAGCACAATTGTTGTGTAAAGTGTGACAAATGTTTGGGTTCCACCCTTTGGTACCTGTGTAAATAAATAGAAAGCCTAAGTTTGACAGTTAAGACTAAGACTAGTCTGCACATACCTCTGACCGCAGCCCTTATCCAACATTCAGCTTTGTAATACTGACTTCTAATTACTTCAAATTAATTCAAATCTATAATAGCACTTTTTGTTGTTCTTTCCATCCAGATCTGGTGACGTTAGGAATTGGTTACCACCATGCAGGAGTTGACTTGTCGGATAGGAAGCTGATAGAAAATGCCTTCTCCATGGGAGACCTGCCTGTCCTCTGTGAGGCCAAATCCAGTTTCAAACAAGGGTGTAAAATCATTTCATGTCCAACAAACTAAATGAAATTGTGTAAATTCTTGTAGTGGGGCATTTATTAAGTCAATCACAGTATGTATTATTTGCTATCATATAATTTGTAACAAAGAAGAGTTTTTTGCTGTTTAATGAAAAACTGGAGCTTTTCTCAAGAAAATGCCAGAAAATGTAGTTCATGTCTGCACAAAATGAAAAAAAAAACAACTTCTCAGTATCTCGGTATACCTAAAAAAATTAGTTTATTATACTGAATAGGGTTTAAATTTGTGCTTTCTGGATTGCTTTGCTCCCCTAGTTACTACCAGGACTCTGGCCATGGGTGTAAACCTGCCAGCTCACTTGGTGGTGATCAAGTCCACAGTGCAGTACGTTGCAGGCTCCTGTGAGGAGTACAGCGAAGCCGACATGCTGCAGATGATTGGCCGAGCCGGACGGCCACAGGTAAGAACACTTGTTTTAAAAATTCCGAGCTTTATTTATTTGGTTTTAGACAGAAACTGCAGAGTTACACAAGGCCATCATGAAGTGTTGCACCCACATAACAATTTCCTTGAGGAAAAAAGAGAACTAAAAGAAAAAACAAGGAACAAATAATATAACACAAAATAAAACAGGAAACAAGACAGAAGCTAGGCAACAGCAAAAACAAACACAAACCAAAACCCACAGATCATTATCGTAATGATTTATCAGCGGATCACTGTGAGGACATTCTGATCTTTTCCTGTTTGAGGAAGTCAAGAACATCCTTGAGCCAGTGGATAGGGAAGGAGGGCACCCGCCATGAGATAATGGTCATAAAAGCTAAAGAAATTTTTGGGAGGTCAGAGGAGAAGACCCAGAACAAACCCAGCTCAAGGTGGATCTCTTGATCTTATTTGTGCACAATACTGCTCTCTATCCACTTTTCCAAAACAATGAACAACAACAACAAAGCAACTTCTGAATCAGATATCGTCCAGCAACCACCACGTTTCTGTTTTTCTTTTAAGCGCCTCACTGCGTTTTGTTCAGACAGCAGCTTGTAAATGACACCACACACGATCTATTTAGGATGCGGCGAGGGACAGATGTGATGTCATTCAACAGTGTTAGTAGGAAATGTACTGATTTACTTTAACATCATAATAATGGGAAAATTTAAAAGATTCAGCTCTTGTAGAAGAACTGGCTCGTACAGTTCTAAAATTGATTTTCATTCAGAATCACTTTGGGCTTGTATTTTAGCCTAATTAAACGATTATGAAATGTTTATGTGTTGCTGAGAAATTAAATTTACGTTCATTACTTTCATAAAAACTTAATTTCATGCTTTTTTGAAACACATGAAATAGCATAAAAACCCTAAGTCTGTACCTCAACACTTTGTATGGAGTGCCTGGCCTCCTCTTCCTGATTTTACAAAATGGTATGATTTTCTTGGCTTGCGATTGGCTAGATATTGTGTCAATCTAACTAAAGTCCAGGCTCCTAAAAATTCGGCTCTGCAGACAGGAGTCGACTCTTCTAATTTGCCTCTGAGATGTGTGACTGATTCATGACCCGCCAAAGTGGCTCGTAAGCTTTTATTCATGCCCTGGACATTTGATTTTAACCTGCATTTACAGGCAGGTGGGTGTAGATTTAGAGCCCTGAATAAGTGTGAGCCACCTCCATGACAACAGGTTTGATGGACTTTTACTAATGGATGTTTTTACCAGTAAGAATGTACTGTTTGCTCTTCTTTAGTTTGACACTTCGGCCACTGCAGTGATTATGACCAAGACTCAAACCAGAGACAAATACATGAAACTCATGAATGGGATGGAGATCATTGAGAGCAGGTAGTACTGAGATAGGCTTGTTTTTACTCCTCTTTGTTTCTCTGCCCCACATTAAAACTGTAGTACATGAGCTAACAGTGTAATCTGTATCCCAAAGCTTACACAGTCACCTGGTGGAGCACCTGAATGCTGAGATTGTTCTCCAAACCATCAGCAATGTAAACATGGCTCTGGACTGGATACGCAACACCTTCTTGTACATCCGAGCCCTGAAGAACCCCACACACTACGGTGAGAGCCAAAAACCAAAAACAGGATTAGTGTCAGCTCAGTTTTGTATAGTCGAATATCTGCGATCAGCTCCTCGTTTCCTTATTTCTAGTCTTCTCTTCCTCTTTAGGGTTCTCTTCCAACTTGGACAGATGTGGTATTGAGGCCAAACTGCAAGGTGAGCAATGACTCACATGAACTCTCACATGCTGTTAACATTATTTCTCTGTTGACATTGCTGTTTGTTTTTTCTGTCCCTCAATAGAGCTGTGTCTGAAGAACCTAAACTCTCTGTCCTCCATTGATTTAATCACCATGGACGAGGACATCAACATCAAACCAACAGGTAGAATTTCATAAGTGTAACTTGTTGATTAGACTTATTTGTTTTCATCCTTCACCAGTGATTAATTTTAACCCTGCAGATTCTAATATTGGAGATATGAAACGGTTTATAGTTTGTTTTGTTTCTGATAGAGGCTGGCAGGCTGATGGCTCGATACTGCGTGGCCTTTGACACCATGAGACAGTTCCACCGGGTGACTGGGACTGAAACACTGTTTGATCTGGTAGGTTCTCTCTACTAAATAATTACAATAAATTGTGTACATGCGTACATATGTGTATGTCCACAGCAGAAACAATCGAAACCAGGTAGTGTCAGTTAAAATCAGGTACAGGCTTCATAGGTGTTACTGGATAAGGACAATAGGTTAACACAGAGTTTCTTTTCAGACTCAGGTAATTTAATCTAATTTCTGGAACAGGCCCAAGGCGCTGTCGATGACACCAATATTTTAACCTGAGGGGAGCTAAAGTTATTAATAGAGAGTGAGAAGCTGTTAGTTCTTGGTTTTATTGCTGACTTGTTTACCGTTTGTTTCATCTCTTTTAAGTCTTCTGATTTTATTTATTGCTTAAATTTCTATTTCTGTATTTAGTGCCATGAATTATGTTTTTATTTACAATTGTTTGTATGTATTAGCGATGGCCTATATGGACTTAAAGATTTATCATGATAATTCCTGTTTATTATCACGGTAACAATAAGGGATGATAATAAAAAAAAAAAAAAATTCACCCTAATCTTTCGGACTATAAATCCATGACCACATTCAGATAATATGAGAGGCTACTTAACTTCAACTACACCAGCATTGCAAAATGCTGGGGGGCAATTCAGGATTAATTTATGTTTGAAGGTTTCTGTATAAATAAATAAATTTGCAGTGGAGGGTGCATCCAGATCCAGTTTTTACTATGTGCAGATCGAGCTGGTGTCAAAGAGCAGAGAGTTTAGCGACATCCAGTTGAGAGTAAATGAGAAGAGAGCTTTGAACACTTTAAACAGGGACAAGAACAGGACCACCATCAGGTCAGAAACATTCACATCAGCAGCTTCAGCATCATAGCATCTCATTTTAACTGAGGACTAAATCCTTAGATTTAGATTTGTGTGTATCTTTCCAGGTTTCCCCTTGAGGGAAAGATCAAAACCAGTGAGAAGAAAATAAACTGGTAAGTTTATCCATCATAGTGTTTTCACTGTAGACTGTCCAGTGCACATGTATGATGAAGAGGAAATTGACCCAATATCGTGTGTGTGTGTGTGTGTGTATGTGTGTGTGTGTGTGTGGGTGGGTGTGAGTGTGTGTGTGTGTCTTTGAGAGAGAGAGAGAGAGAAATGTAACTGTTTCATACACAACGGGGCATGCTGGGATCCTCACAACTTCCTGCTTGCATGGTGCATTTAAGTGCTGATGGAAAGCTGGGTCATCTGGATTTTTATAGGATTTTCTTCTCAAGGTTTTTCCAACTGTAGTTAATAGATAGAAAGATGGATAGATAGATAGATAGATAGATAGATAGATAGATAGATAGATAGATAGATAGATAGATAGATAGATAGATAGATAGATAGATAGATAGATA
>JAVQJG010155416.1:0-21415 GCA_036024015.1 Craterocephalus amniculus
TGTTAAGTAATGAGAACAGCTTCCCGACGTTACTTCGTAGCATATCTGCTAAAGCTAAAGCTAAGCTGCGCTGATTGGTTGACGCTCCGCATCAAGCAGCGAAAGTTCAGATTTTCCAAATAGAGCGTTGTCTGCTTTCACAGCTCTTGACGCGCGGCGAGAGCAGCCGACGCTCAGACGCCCAAAACGCGCTGCTCCCGACGCTCAAAACGCGCTGCTCAACTGCTCGCTGTGCTTTGACGCGCATTTGCATAGACTTTACATGTATACCTGACGCTCCCGACGCTCTCGCTGCTTTTGGTCTGAACGCACCATAAGTCCTCGACGGCAGCTATGGCCTTGGCTGAGATCAGATGATGAACCTCTATGTGGACTGTAGCCTGTGTTGCCTAAACTAATGCTGTGCTTAATTTTTTCTGCACAAACCTGTTTTCAATCTTTGGGCTTTTTTCTAATTGTTTATATTTGGTGATGTAATCAATCTCTTAAATTTATATTGAAGCGCAGTCTAGTATTCTTTCCACTCTGCTGTATACCTGAAGTACCTCTAGTCATCCATGGGGTCCGTGCAATGGGAATTTAATCATTTTTATCGGTCTGCAAGTGTTTTTTGGCTCGATACCCTTTTAATCATGTGCAGTCCGAATAATTGTAGCTGCAAACTGAGACTGCAGACCCTGTTGACTGCTACTACTCCTGAATCTGTCTGTCACTTAATTTAGTCAACAAATCTGCTGAATGGTGAATTCATTAGAAACACGAAAAACATGAAAATATTCAATAAAGCTAGCCATGACATTCTTATTATAACATCCTTTCCTCCACAAGATAAGTTTTCCACCCAGCTGGGATGTGCAATTCTTTTTCCTTCCCAAAGGCATAGTTACTTTCTTTCATGTCCATGTCCTCCACCAAACACAACTACTGACTACTGCTTATTTGCACATCTCAGGTGACCATTTTATCAATCAGTATTCTTATCCCTGAGGTCATACATTACAGCTAGATAGAACCAGTGTCCTGTGTTATTTCCAAGACTCCTGACCTCAGAGTCATGGGAAGTGTTAAGGGCTGGCAGAAAGCAGTGCAAGCCTACTTTCAGGTCCTCACTCTCCCTCCTCTATCATATATTAAATCCCACCCACTCCCTTGGATAGTCAAAGGGCCATAAAAAGCTCTGCAAGAGAAGAGAGGAAAGGAGGAATCATTACGTTCAATTTATAAACCATTAAGAGCCATATTAAAAAGCCTGCGATCTAATTCACCCAGCAGTGGGCTCTGGCAAAGATTGTGGCTGAGGGGGAGAGGACAGTTCATTTAGGGAGTGTGTTTTTGGCCACTCACAATGTGTATGATGTTAATAAGGTCCAGGGGGTCACCTCTAGCCATGGGAGGCAACTTAGCTCTGCAGTGATTCTCAAGTCAGCAGAAGGGCTGAAAGAAGAGGACAAAGGCTGACACAGAGTGAGAGAGCAATGGAAATGGGAGGAGAGGGGATAAGAGACTTGAAGAGATATGATATTGCTCACCCATCGCACCTCGTCCGCCTGGTCATTTTTTAAAAGTAATTGTTATGTGGTTTCACTGTTGTAACAGTTTGGACAGGGTATGTGGGTGAAATAAAAGCAGGAATTTGCCTCTTGGTGGGAACATTATTGCCTCTTCACACTGTATGAAAAGGCCTCAGAACTTTGTTTTAGCTTATGTGGAAGACATCCAACTCCCTCAAGATATCAAAAAAATATTTGGCTGAATCAGAGGAAACTCTGTCTAAAATATTGATGAAGGTATCCAGGTTTGAACATTTAGTTGGTTGGAAAGTTTCATTCAGTGTGAACAAGGATTACTAGGAATTGAAGCGGGGTACAGTAGCAAATACTACTTTATATTTAATAAAGTGGAATCCTCAAATCCATCTTTTATACAGAGACAGTTGTTATATTTCAATATATTCATTCACACAGGATCAAAACTGTTCACAAATATTGTTTGTCCTCTTTGTTATTTCTGTTTGTATTTTTGGTTTTAATGCAAGTTGCATAAGCAGATCAATACCACTCCTACATCTACCCATTGAGCAGGAGAATTCAACAAGGCGATTTTTAACTAAGCTTCACATAAATACTAAAAAAAGAAACCTGTGTCCGACAATGAAATATATCCAGGAACCAGCCTATTTTGAAGTAAGAAGATTATTTAATCTGTGCCCAAACTAAATGTTTGTCAAAGGTCCATGCCCTTATCAGAAAACTCTAATAATATAACTATAACTTCATCATAAATAACTACTGTATAATAGCATCAGTCATCAGTAAATGGACTGCTGCAGAAATGAGGCATCCTGTTGCTCACGCTGCTGAATGTGTTTATTTGTTCCTTAAAAGAACATGCAATCTGAATCAAACTGGCATTAACCAGGGTTACATGTGCGTTTGCCAACACCATGACATAAGACCCACAAGAAAGAACTGATTAACTTGCATCATATCGAGAGATTATGTAACCCTCTGGTCTGCCATATGGTGTTTTGTCCATGATGTCTTACCTTTTCCTTAAGAAAACAATATTGAACCATCACAGAACTATTTCACTGCCAGAGAGATGCATTTATGCATTTATCATATTATCACTACTGCTTTGAGTATCACAAGAGGTTTTCTCTCTGTCACAACTTGGTGGCTCAAAAGGGAGTTGTTGGGTTTATCTCTAGAAAGAGCCCTGATATGACTAGCTGTGTTAAAACTTTAAAAGCAAAACTTTGAAGCATTTCTTTCTGTTATATATATTGGGTTATACATTTTTTCACTGTTTTATTTGATTTAACCCAAATTGTAAAGGAAATCCCAACATTGATTAATTTTTGTGATGTCTTGAATTCACGTTCCCATTTAAACTACTAATGGATAATTGTAGATAATAGATAATAGATAAAATGGATAATAAAAGAGAATTTGGAGTTGTGTCTTTAAATACTTCATGTGTTGTTTTGATTCTTTTACTTTCTTATCATCTCAGTCAGCTGTTACATAAAACTGTTTAATCTTACATTAGTGGCTATGCAGATGGGACAACTTTCTGCTTCATGGTTTTTTGCATTAACCGTGCCCACCTCAAATGTCCGACCAATCGCACAAGACTTCTCACAGAAACACAAAAATGTTTTATTAACTTGTTAGCTCGAAAATAAATCAGAGGTGGGAAAAGAGCTGCAATATTTGGGTGTAACACTTGCTGAAAGTTTACACCCAAATGGCTTTGTAACTAAATGGCTTTGTAAACGAGACACCAGAGAGTAAAGTTTCTTCAAATTTATTCACAAAATTTCAAGTTAGATTTTCCTCTTGCTGGCTGTAGAGGTGACAGTTTAGAGGACACCAATTCAGTTCATATTTGGGGCTGAGTTTGTGGTGTGACGTTTTTAACGTCAGTCAGTGTGTCAAGAATTGGTTGTTAATAAGGAATGTCTGAATAAGATCATTGCTTTTAGCTTGTTTTTTTTTCATCAATGAAAACCCCTTATCCATTTGGACATGTTCCTAAGCGAGCAGAAAATGATCTGAATGCTTTATATGAATTAAAACATGGTTACGAAAATGATGTCATGATGTACACAGCCCAGGATTTAGTTGGGGAAAAAAACTGTAAAAAGAAGAGAGTCTGATCAAGCTTTAGTTCATATATTGTTTTATAGTAGCTACTTGGAATGACATGAGTATCTATTGAAAAAGTATTGAGGCTAAACAAGTAGCTCTCGTGTGGATTCTGTTGGAGAAAAACATTTTCTGTGTTGTCGTACTTAATAAAAGTAAACAGAGTGATTCTGTTTGTATCTCTGCAGTGTAAATGCAATATAGAGGGACTAGACCGACAAGCCTATATTGTCTTTGCAAGGAGAAGGTCAAGAGGGTCAATAATTGTGGTGTTGAGAGCGTCTGGCCGGAGCCTGAGGCCTTCTCTCACCATATCACAACAACACCACAGTCAATAGACTCCAAATTGAGCCCTCATGCAGAACGCTGTACAAATCGATATTCTTCAAAAGGTTACACGTCAAACTATTAAATACTTTATTGATCCATATACAATATGTAGTGCTCCTAGAGAAATCCATAGGTAAGTTATTCCTGTCCTATGGCACAGATGTAAAAAAATCCTATCATTATTTTTGATTTATGAGTGTCACATGGCGAATAACTCTCATTCAGCTGGCAGCGTGCATTGATAAGTGACTTCCTTTTAGGAGCCTCCTCGCAATCTCAGAAATATATGACAGTTTAACGTTTATGGCATTTTAACATAATTTCACAGTAAAATGTGAAAGAGGTTCATGTGATGTTTAAGAATATCTAAAAAAAAAAGCAAGACCACTGAACTTTTTTTTTTCAAGCAAGAAAATTTTTCCTTATCAAAACCAGCTGATGTCAAATACCTAACATTAACTTCTTTATTGCATGGTTGCTCAAAGTCTTTCATCTAAATGTAGCAGCTGCTGTGATCACAGGGTGAACGATAAACCTGTCACAATCTGAAATTGCAGGACCAGTCAAAATTAACAGTACTTTACTTACAGGGGAACATGCAACGGGGGATGAGCTGGCAGGAATCTTTGCTATAAAGAGGTAACTTGTCAGGTGAGAGCAAAATCAAGTAATACTGAAACTATAGACCACTGGATCAATCAAAGGAGAAAATGGGTCATCATTTACACCAAAAGCGGAGAATAAGAGCACAATAAGTGGCACTCTCAGGATTTTGATTGCCTCTTTGGTCATTATAGCAGGAGGAGTTAAGAGGAACATCACGGGTGGGAGAATGGTGTTAAATACAGCGTAGTGTAAGAATGCAGAGAAGCAAATGGACATAGAGTAGAAATAGGTGACCAGAGGCAGTTATGAATGCGCAGTCAATAGAAAGACAGAAAATAGGCAGGAGAGGGAAAAAACAAAAAAGGGCAAGAGAGCAAGAGAAAGTAAGTGGGATTGAAATAAAAAGCGACTGACAGTAAAGAATGGAGGCAGTTAAAGATATCTGCCAAGCGATCTGTTATTACAGAAAGAAAGAGACAAACAGCTTCTTTCTCTCATTTTCCTTTTTTTTAAACAGCAGAATAAAGACACTCATCAATTTAAATCAGCAGGGTTCCTGGACTTCACCTTTTCTCTGCCAGATGCTGGGCGGCAAAGACATGTTCCTCCCTCCTCCTGTCCATTCATCACACAGAGGAAGAAGACACCCCTCCAGAGGCATCCTGGGTAATCTTGCATGGCCGGAAACGTGGCGATGGTGAACGGATGGCGGCGGGGCCCTTTGTTATTTACTGCTCACTTAGCCCCTCTGCACCCCGACACACATGCAATTTATGAGGACAATCGTTGGACCCGCCGCGCTCCATTGGAGCACTCCCTGATGGATGTACATGGAGCCAGGAGAGGAGAGGGAGAAAGGCAGAGAGAGCCAGGAAGACAATGATTGAGGTTGGGGGTGTCATACAGTTTTCATTACCATAAACTTAACTTCATAACAATATCATCAAAAGAGAGGATAAGAAAGATCGTTTTGTATTACAGCAATGTTCATTCAGCTGAAAACATTTTAGACATGAATTTCTGTGCAGGTACCTGAATGTATTAGTGCACACCTCATGATATGAACTGAGCTACCTGGTTGTATGTCTGGTCTGAAATGCCACCCACACCCCAAATGTCACCGGAATGTCAGCAGCTCCACTGTCTGTGTTTTGAGCTTTTTTTTTTTTTGTGAATTAATTTTACCAGATACCTCTGCTCCTCGCCTTGTCCCTGCCTCTTTTTGTCCCGTCTGCAGAACCATCAAACCCCCCCCCCTTGCTCTCCTCCTGCTTTGTGTTTTTTTTTTTCCTAAGGCAGCACGCGCTAAATGTTCAGTCATAACAATCCATTAGAATAATCACTAATAACAAGTCCATTTTCATAAAAGAGAGAAATTAATGAGCTTAACCCTACTTATGTTCCATCCATTTTATGCTGTAAATCAATAATCCAGTAAAACCCGTCGGGCAACATAGCTCCAAAAGCAGCATCCTCTCTCGCTTCATGAGTTATTCGAGCTGCCCTGCTATCTCCCTTTGTTCTCTATGAAGTTGTCTTTTGGGATTGCCAGGACCAAATGCATGTATTTTTAGTGTTTTCTACACAATCTGGTGTGAAACAACATGAGGGATTGGTGGGACTCCAAGAAGCAGAGAACACACAGGCTGGGAAGGGAGGAAGTGAAAGCAAATGAGTTGAGAGGAGGAGTGATGGGGCCGAGAGAGCAGGGGAGAACATGAAATGCATGGGAGGAAGCAGGAAGATGGAGGAGACACAGCAGTGGTGAGGTAGACAATTTTACAAGACTTTGTTTAATCAGCCTTTCCTCCCTCTGTATAACTGTGCTCTAAGGGATAATTGTTCTCTCCCATCCTTTCTACCCCTTTTGTTCATTTAGATTTTAATGGCACCAAAATAAAAAAACTTTCATTCAGCCTTTGACAAAATAATAGAGTTGTTTGCAAAACTTTTTATTTTTTCTTCAAAATTTAGAAGAAGTGCAGAGACAAAACTGTTCAGTTTTTTTTATTGTGTTTTCACTCACATTAAAAAGAATTTTGTCTATTTTGTTATGCTTCAGTTACAGTATGTTCAGAAAGAACTGATAACTCCAATTACGTTGCAGTCTATCACAATTTTGATTTGAATACAGATTTCTGTAAACTTACTTCTTCTGTCACTGTCATTGCAACTTAAGGTCTCTCCGGCTCTCCAGCAATATTAAGAAAATGCAGTCAGCATATGTAGACTTGTTGCAACTCTTCATCACTATTTACCTCCATGGAGTTTTCTTCCCTGCTGCAGTTGCCAATGGAAAAACTACATTAAAGTGATATGTTTTTAAAACTAATTATCTTTAGGTGTTCAAAAAGAACATCTGTGATTGTGTGTTTGCTGCGACAGACTGGCGACCTGTCCAGGGTGCACCCCGCCTCTCGCCCGTTGCCAGCTGGGATAGGCTCCAGCACACCCGCGACCCAATTGGATTGAGCGGTTCAGAAAATGGATGGATGGATGGATTGTGTGTTTGGTCAGTAATAGATCCATCGCCATTAGTTTGGCATATGTAGAATTTTAATGTATGCTTTTGAGACCTTCCTAGGGAGGCAATTCTGTCCAGCTGAGGGATTTTTTCAAGTGTGACAAAAATCTTTAGATGACATGTAGTGCTGTAACATTGATGCAAATGTCAAAATTTTGCGGTGCATTTACTTCTTTTACCTGTCATTGGTTTCAGTGTTGTTGCATATCGGTGTTAGCGTCATACAGTTTCTGTAATGTTGCTATTTCTGACCATCAGAGCAGCAAATGCTAACATAATATAAAATGTATGTGATAAACCAGCATTGCCTTTTTAAAAGTACATGATCTGGTATTGACACACTATGTGATGAAATTATGCCCTGCTGGTGTGCTGATTTGCAGATTTGTGGTGAAAAAAATCAAGTTTCTCAGTCTGTGGTGCCTTCACATGTTCACTGATCACCATACCCAAATAAGTAAGTACACATCCAAAGTCTCCATATTTGAACGATGGGACTTAGGTGAATTACAAATGTACTGTATGATTTTAAACCAAGTGATCCTGTTTAATAAGTTGATCATAAATTTTGTCCAATTTCTCAGTTTTAACCCTTTACAGCAAAAACCAGTGGAAAAAAAATATTTTTTCTTTTAAATCTGAGGTTTTTATTTAACCACTTAGCAAAATTTGGAAAGAAGATTTACTTTTCTCTTAAAGGTATATTTACTATTACCATGTGACTTGTTATAAATATTGTAGTATTGTTCTATGCTTACTGGTAGTCATTCAGGGGCAAGTGCAAGTTTTTACCATAAAGTGATGCAAAATGTCTCAGAATTTAGTGAGTATGATAGAATTGGCTTCACAGGGGTTAAAGGGATTGTTTGTTATTTTATTATTATCATTATTATCGCTTTATTTTTTATTATCATCATTATTATTATTATTATTACTATTATATCTATGTTTTCCCCCGGCTAGAGAGGATGAGCTAGAGTTGGGTTCAGCATGGGGTTAATTTAAAAACGCATTAAATATCAGTCTGGTCAGCTGTCTGCAGCCACAGCTGGTGGTTTAGTCTCTCCTTGCCTCAATCTCTGTGGTGTACTGAGACACTGGTAAGAGAAAAAAAGTTGGCAGCCTCTTTGGCTTGTGTGCCATCACAACCTCCAACACTGTAATGCCTGCCTCAGCAACAATCTCTGCAACAGCATTTAAAATAAGAGGTAATAGCCCACAACATACCCTGACACTGCATTTATTCTAGAAATGTAGGCACATATGATTGAAATAGATCAACATGTTGTTCAGTCGTTCCCCAGATTTCAAATGATTATTCCTATAACTACTTCTACACAAGATGATTGCCCTCAGGGCGAATGTGCAATAGTTGACACATTCCATAGATTCCTGCATGACATGTAGAATGTGATCAAATGTGCATGTTTCATCCTTCTAAACAATATATTATTTACATATTCTGCGAATATACAATCTTAAAAGTTTAGTTTTGTATTTGTAACATTGTGGGCTGAAATAGTGAGAGAATCTAATCCATGTTGTAAAATTGAAATTGTAAGAGTGCAATGTCTGTCACATAGACAATCTGTTTATGTGCGTGTTTGATTCACTGTGAAAGTATAAAAATAAAAAAAAGTGAGTGAGTGCAATGCAATGAGTACTAAGCAGCAAGTCTCCTGTGTGACTATATTTGAGTTATATATCGGCCTAGATGTCAGGCGGAGAACTCCCACACAAGGAGAGAGGCAATCGCTGCTAGAGAGCCAACAGAAAAGGCAAATTCATTCGAAAAAGTGTTGCTAAATTTTTAAGGATTTACATTTTAATACAAATGCAGCCCAGGATCTTAGGAGTCCAACTTGAGTTCAGCATTGAGGATAAGAGACCAATCGTAAGAATGAAGGGACACCAGGGGCCATCTGCATGTGTTTTTAAATCGCCTGTCGCTTGTCTCTAAATCCCGAAAGTGGGAAAGAATCCAGCAATCAAAGCGCATATGGTCAACGACCGGTGCCTGAATTATCCTTCAAAAGTAGGTTAATGAATTCAGGAGCAGACTGTGCTCATGAACATCATCTTTAACAACCTGACAGACACACCTGCCAATCTGCAGCGGAGCTCTCTGCCGGAAGATGTGGATTATAAGTGAGGGGGGTGTGTGTGATCGATTCGCGCCTCAAAAGAACAGCCCCATGGTTGACAGCCCCACCTTAGATGTTGGGTTGCTTAGGGCCAGTTCCCAAATCAGAGACCAACAGAAGCTAATGAAGCACACTGAGAAGGTTATTAAGACACGGGCACCTACTACAGCAGGGCTCTGTGTCTGATACATTAATGAAAGGGCCTCTGTTTGTGGGTAGCTGGACCTTAAGATATCTGTTGGTGGATGTGTGCAAACATCCCTGCTACTAATTAATGGGTGTCTGTGTTTGTATATACAAGACCACATATACACTTGTCTTCAGATATATAAATTGTTGTGTGTATTTGCAAGAAAAACAGCTGTGGCACGCAGTGAGATGGTGTTATTTTGTCTGTTTGCCCTTTGATATGTACCACAACCTTCACGACTGTGCCAGTAAAAGACTACAATCAAACTTGGGGTGGATGCAAGAATTTGTTGATGCTGGTGCTGATTGTTAAATTTAGCTGTTTATTGATGAATCAAACCCGTTACCCGCCTAACAAGGAACAAACATCAAAGATTAGAAGCCGTGTTCCGTCTTTTAAAGGCCAGCCATGTCAGCTCAAAAAATGTATAATACGACGCAGATGTCCCGAGTGTTTATATTGGTGAGAGATTTTTCTACTGCTGATCACCCATTGCATTCTGGTATTACATAAGGATGTCACATGAACTATGCTATTAGAGGCTCCAGCATCTTTTATTGGAAGTCCAAGATGGCTTTGCCGCATTAAAGCAACAGCACAGATGGTGGCGCGATCGTCAGAGAGTGGCTGCATATTGTTTATGACAGAAGCAAGATAAGGGATTAATGCCTGATGTTATTGCTTAAGAAATGAAGATGTCTGAAGGTGAATATTTATTTCTTTTTAATTAAGTTCATTACAAATGACAGGATCTTCTTCCCTCTCCCTTGTTGTTAATTACATCTACAGCTAAACCACAGGGTTGATGCCATAAATACAGATGTCAGACATCTGCACAGCAATGCGGTTGATTCAGCTTTGCAAGTTTTGTTTGTACAGTACACATTTACATGCAATCATGCAAACATGCAAACTCATGTTTAATTATCAGCATCACCAAGCGCATGGTGCAATATTTCTGCAATAATGAGGATGGGATATAAACGGTCTCGCCTCTCTCACTTCACATTAGCAGCTGTTAGACAGTTTTCTGTTATACAACAGCAATGAAATATGTGTAATCCCTAGAAATGAAAAAGACATTATCTCTCATTGTGCTTCACGTGTCTTTGTCCAAGGCAGCCCAGTTCGACCTGCTGAGTGAGCAAACCTCCTCTCTCTATCTTTTCCCTTCATCACATTCACTTTTGCTGCTGCAAATGGGATGGCGACCAAGGGGTCTGCACTACAAGCAGCAGATTAAAGGATTACCATTAATTAGATGTCAGGGACAGAGAGGGGCTTTGCCTGTCTTGGCCATGATACAATATCTGTTAATCTGCTGCACTCCTGGATAAAAAGAAATCATTCCATTGGCAGCAAAATAGGAAAAGAGGGATGAGGCCAAGAAAGAATTGAAAACAAGAACAAAGAAGAAAATAAGTAAGGGGAAGGTTCACGGATTGAAGGGAGCAGAAAACACCAAATATGCACTTGAGTGTACATTGAGCTTTTTCTTGTAGAAGAAAAGCAGCTGGGAATAATAAGACTCAAAGGGGTGAAAGAGACCAAAAAGAAGAAGCAATGAGTTCATAAAAGGCTGATCTGTAGAGAAGCAGGAGTCTAAAAGAGAGATGAAGTGGCTGAGGCTTGAATGAAGAGCAGCTGCTCTATAGAAAAATAAAAAAAGAGCATGAGATACTTACACCATTTTGCTTAACTTCGGATAACATCATTGTGTTTATCATCTATCCTTGTTTTGTGCTAAGCCAAAAATCTCGCCCTGCAACAATTCAGTATGATTCTAAAAAAAAAACAAACAGAAAAAATGGCACAGCTGCATCCAACAGATACAATGTTCTTTTGTACACATGTGGCACTCTTAATAGAAGCATCGGTCAGATGGATGGCAAGTAGGTCAGTTGATTGACAAGTGACTGGTCCAAATTTGATAAGGCTCCGTTCTATAATAGAAGTCCTGACCCTTACTTTTAGTGCCATTAAAACAGTCTGCCTGTGTTGACTTCATTTTTTGATGAGCAGTTTGATGCTGTGCCTGAAGCCAGATGGGGGGCCAGGCTACTGAGGTCCTGTTAAACACCCACCTTCTGCTCAGCAGATAGCAATTGCCCCGTGGACATCCTGGTTTTGGGCGATGTTTGGTGCGATCACCCGCACTAAGCCTATATATGAGGGGCTTATCATCGGTGCATGATGACAATGTTGCAAGATGTGTAAAATAAATTTGATCATGAAACACACCGGCTGTGTGTTTTGTTGAGTTAGTAGGAGACCTTAAGGCAATTCTGCAGCACCTGATGTAAATTTCAGTTGTGAGAGGGTAATAGAAGGAGACGGACTGGGACATCATTTACTTATGGCCAGGCATAGGGCATTCCTTCTATTTGGGCAGAGAGACTGGGTGCCCCCATGTGAGCCCCACTCGCCCTGAGACTCTAATTACTTTGGGGACCTGGAGAATTCAAAGGATTTAGAGATGGGAAAAAAAGAATTTCTAATTTACTGCACCACTTGATGTTTGTCTTCGCTTTTGGTGAGACCTGGGCTTTGAAAAGCAAACAGACAAAAAATGCACATTTGTGGTTCTTGATAAAACTGAAACATTATTAGAGCTCTGTCTCTGCTGTGTTTATCCCTGGGGAGTGTGTAGGTGTGTGTGTGTGTGTGTTTGGATAATAATCTGCACAAACACAGTGTAGCCTCGACTCCCCACACACACTGCTAAAGCTGTCTTCATCTCACAGAGCTCACCTCCCGCCTTTCCGCAGACATTTCTTCTCGTGCTGTTGAGCCGCTGCCCGAAATCCCTGCTACACTGCGAATAAATTACCTCTCTTAAATATAAATCTGTATTACTTCTTGATTAAGTCGTATCTCATTCCTTTTTTATCACACAGTAAAGAAATTTACACAGACTCGTGAAAAATTCAATAATCAGTTCACATTTGGGAAAATGTCCCACAAAGAAACTCAGAAGAAGTCTGTGGGCCACTTGGCAGGTCATTTGGTTAGATGCAAATAAGGATCTAATCCCACAACTTTTATGTAATGACAATTTATTAATCAAAGTCATGTGCTAAAAAATAAAAAAACATGTATTTATTTTTCATTAGTTTGTGCCTATAATGATATCTTCACCTAGTTTAGATCAGTAGGAAGGTGCTGTCTAAACAGCTTAAAACACAGGTTCCTTGACAACAGAGTTTCGGAAGCATGATAATCAGAAACACATTTTGGTTGTGAGGTCAGCCGACAATAATTGCCTGGCAGGTTGGTCAATTAACACTCCCCTACTACACACATGTTTGGATCTGCATGTGCATGTTTATGTTTTACCTTTATATAGAGTTCAGAAAGGTGTTAATTTATTTTCTTTCCCTGATTAAGTCAGACAAATGCAAACCGCATCCATGATATTATTATATCAGATAAAGGGGGAAGTGTGTGTTTCATACTTACGAACCGTGACGTGCTTTGGAATTATATAGCCACAAAAGCTTAATTCAAGAGGTTATACTGTTTCCAAGTGAAAGCATTACGAAAGCTCGATGGTACAACGAAGATTCAATAAAAACAAAATATTCAGAATGATTCAGTTGTTTTCAGCCGAGAGCCTCCCTAAAAGCACAAAGCGGTGACCAATGAAATGAGAGCGAGAGAAAATGGATTGTAAACTTTCCATCATCTCCATTCTCTCCTATTTAACGGCAGAGATATTTAGCTCTCACTCTGAGTGGCAGGGAGCAGTAAAGCCACAGTGTTTTACAGCCTCTCAGGTCAGTGTTGACAAAGATTGGGCACCAGAGAAGCCTGCTTGAAAGTCACAAAGTCTTAGAGGACAGAGAGTGGGAGTTTGCAAAGCGGGCCTTCACTGACAGAATCCTGTGTTATTGATGGCTTAAGGCGTTAACGCCACACTTTTGCAATTTAATTGTGCGCACGTTGAGTCACATGTCAAATGGAGGGGTCCTTCAGCGTGGCATTTGTTGACGAAGCTAAGATTGTGCATGGCCATGTATATATGGGTTAGTTTCTATTTGTGCACCTCACCTGTGTGGGGGTGTGACAGAATGAGACCTCTCGACAGAGAGCGCTGGGAGACAATCAATACTTTTTACCCCGGTGTGCGGCTGCAGCCCTCTAGTTATGCGCCACAAGGGAGGCCGCTGCTGAGTGTGGGTATGGAAGAGCCGGGGGAATATGAACACATTCAGTGACGTCGGACTCTGCTGTCTTTTTCATAATATGTGACAGGTAATGGCTCTGTCTATCCCCCATGGATTTATTATTCTTGTGTGTCTTTTCTGTGATGTCTACAATGTAGTTTCTTAAAAATCCCCATGAGCACAAGCAAGAAATCAAGGTTTATTTTGAATGTTATGGTGTTCAAAACCAAGACAGAGTATCTGTGGAGGTTCTTATAAACAGACAAAAATGAACAGAAACGGTTTCCTACAGTATGCCACTATGTTGTACAAATTATCCAGTTTGGCCCCTATTATCTACAAATAACCACACTCCCAAAGGCACTCTTGGATTTGATATAACTGAAAATAATGGGGCATATTTTAAATTTTGATCATGTAACCCAATCCCTCTGGGCATCAGTTTCTTGAACTACGACTGTTGGACAGTTCTGAAAAGCAGCACACCATACCGATCCATTTTTTGAATGCATGCTGCCAGTAAACTGTGCCAAAGCGCTGATGTCCCTCATTAGAAAATCCAGATCCAGGAAGAAGTCCAACTACTGCCAGGCCCACGTGGTCACAAAGATGATGCTAGATCCAAACAGGAGATTTGAAGGTCAACAAGAATTACTGGTTGTAACAGATTTAAGATTGCTTCCAGTGAAAACCGAGCCATTTAAACAGAGTGGTGCTGCTGGAGAATGAAATCAAGGGAGCAGAGATGTGTTTTCTCATGCTTGTTAACGCTAACTCAATTTGACTGCAGAGGGAAACAGACATGCTGATGGAGGTGATTGTATATGCAAGTGGATTGAGGTGAAGCATGTGTGATTTCCACGCCAACATTCAATTTATCCATACTCTGGAGGAGGGGTTCTGCAATGCACATCACACATCAAAAGTACTGAATATTTGGCATAGATTAGGAAACTGTGTAGCAATTCTAACTCGTCATTCATTATCTGGTGATACCCAAGATAATTCTGCCCACTGAGCCCACAAAAGCCGACATTTATCCAGCCCTCAGGGCAAAGCCTGGGGAGGCTCAGCTCCGAGCATGCTGGAGTATAGAGTTAACACAGGACACAGTATGTTCCATCGCCAAAATTCCACTGGCATAACATACCGAATATACTTATTTTCAGCAGTTTTATATACAAAAAGCACCTCTTTTTCTGTTTGGAATCATCAATTTTTCTTTCCACAACTTGTTTCCTGACTCAGACGCACAGGCCACAAAGCAGATTCACTTTTCAGTCTTACTTGAAAGCATTCCCTCCCCCCTGTGGTTTTCTGTAAAATCTCTGGGATGCTATAGGTATAGTGAGAGCCTTTCGGCACCAGATAGGGCGCAAGGATTACACCCACACTAGATTAGACCAGCACCATTGCCTGCTGGGAATCCTAACAATTATCAGCTTTTCTACTCCTGGGATGCGGGACTGATGGGAGACAGGGGGTCCTGAGGCAGAGGGGCCAGCCAGGCACTGGTTGTCTCGCAGATAATGTCTCCATCTTGAACACTGCTCTGTCACATTGAGATAAACAGCGCCTGGCAGGTAAAACTATTACAAGATCTCAGAAGTCTCAGAAGCACTGTTAAAAAGCACAGTTTGAGATGTGGCATTCTCCATGTTGTTTCATGAGATTGCCTTAAGAATGTCCAGCTGTTTGTCTCCTTGCATCATTAGACACAATGTCGGTCACTGATGCTGCTGTTTATAGTGCAGACACATTTTTGGGTTGTAAATTAATCGACCTATCTGAGGACAACGGAAAGAGGAAAGATGGTCTATAAAGGGAGCATTAAAACAACATATGCTGCTCCTTTCCACCTCTTGTCTCACGACTGGCTTTTATTTCACCCATTTCCCTCTATCACTCACTGCCCCTCCCATAAAATTCCCACTTGCCTATATTTGGAAAGTCATTGAGAGTCTTTGACAAAGACAGACTGAAGTGAATGTGAAAGTGCGCCCCTGGCCCTGTCGCCTGGTAGCAGAGTAGGCCATCTGACCACCAGCAGTAGGTCAGGCCATGTGGGGCCGTCAGACCAAACCTGTGAGACTCATACAGCCACCGCTACCAAGTGGCTCCACTCTCCTTCAGGTTCAGTCTACTCTTCCATTTCAGCCGTCACCATCCCTCCTCTGTTACCGCTGCAGGTGCCAGCTCTTCTGCTCAGCCAGATCCCACAGGAGAACAATGAAAAAAAAAAATCCACCCAGTCAAGCCCATTTGTGTGTGGGGTACTGGGGCAGAGATGTGAAAGAGCACCGGTGACAAAGTGGGCCTCGTGCACAGAGGTGTCGAGGAGGTTCAGTCCCAGGAGGGCTAATTTTATATTGTTGGCCAGATGACCTTGAGCCGGGTACCATGGAAACATTTCTACTTTGACTCTGCGAGGTGTCTTGGTGGCTCTGCATTCGTGTTGCAACAAAGCCCTCTCACCTCAGAACAGAGTGAAATCGCCAAAGGCAAAAGACTGGAAATAATAGCAGAGCGCCTTAGGTACCCAGGGAAAGAGCGTATTAGAAAGAAATCTTTTGAGGTGCTGCCGTTCATGCTCCATAGCTCCTCTTCAGACAGGTAGCTGTATTTGAAAGCTATTGATGTTCTTGTTCAATCAATGGGATAACAAAGTCTTGAACCAAAGTGACTCCAAGAAAAGTGAGGGTAAGCGGGTGTGCGTCTGTGTGTGAAAGATGAAGAGAGAGCATATGATTGCATTTGTAAATTTTATGGGGGTGCTCAGGATGAGTAGAGAAAGAAAGAAAATACCATGGAGATGTGATCCTGTATTATTAGCTTGAAAATGAGCAAAATCACTGTTTTTATAGGCAACATGCGTACTACTGCAGCGGCACTATGTGCAGCTGTATTTGTCTTCTGTGTTTTATCTCCACATCACATCAGCTGGGATACACTAGAATACAAACATTTATTTTATGAATTAAGCATGATTAGCCTTTGATTAACAAAAACTGTTCCGAAGCAGGGGGAGACAACATTTGTATGCAAATTCAGAAAAAACAAAACCCAACTGGCAAAAGGAACACGATAATGATTCTCCTCACATAGCTTAAAAATACATGCAAAGGTTTGTGCTTAAACATGCAAACGTTTGTCATTAGTATTTGCAAAAAATCATTTGATTTGAATGTTTTTTTACTTACTGACTGGCTAAATTTGCAGACCGACCTGCCTACGGCTGCTTTATCATGTCACGGACCGCAGCCGCTCATCTGTAAAAAGATGAATGGGGAATTAAAGCGCTGCTCTTTGTGCCACGCCCAGCCGGTGCCTTGTTGTATCAGACGCAGCCCATCTGTCACCTGAACAACTACAGTGGAAAACAGATTTTGACTGCCTCACATTCTCTCCTCATTCACACATTTTTTGGCTCCAAGAATCAACTCCAAAGCAGGAGGCTGAGAGTGTGACTCCATATAATTGGCAACAGTCATTTTGATTGAGAAGGAAGGCAAATGTGCTCACGCAAACACTCCCTGATTAGTCTTTCCTGCCTCCCTCACCTATTGAAGCATTCAGAAAGGTAACATTTGCTATAATTACTTACACAGTGTTCTAAATAAAGACAGAAGGTCTTGCGTCATTGTTTTGTGTTTACACCGAGCTCGCATTCGTTGTTGGCATTTCTTTCCCTGTGAAGTACCTTTAGAACCAAGTCTTCCATATCTCAATTAAAGTGCTTTCCCTGTGCTCCCTCGCTCTGAGCACAGCCATTATCACCATGGCTCCCAAAAGCCTAATTATGCCCACACCAGCCCCCCCCTCCCCATCAAAACTGCGCCCACGCTGTTCTATCTGGAACCTCACCTCAGCCTCCATGCAGCCAATCAGGCAGCAGTATGTGGAGTCATTGGAGTACAGGACTGGATATGTAAGCACTGGGTATCTCAATGGAAGGTATTGATGAAATACCCCAGGGGAGACCTGGCACAGCAAGGCTGTTGTTAAACTCTGAACTGCCTGTCAGCAGCACTTTGTATGAACATGATAGGTTCCTGTAAGGAGGCAGCGATGCCATGGTGGAGACCACACCCCCTGCAATGTGGAGCTGGAGAGACCTCCATAAAATAGCCACATTTTTCAGAGCAGTCATAGGCCATAGTCATAAGCTGTGATGGCATTTACTGTTTAGGAAATAATTATCTCCATCTTGAAAACATCAGTACATAATTGTTTGGTAACTCAGGAGAGGCATACTGCTTTAAGAATTTTCTTCCAAACTGTCAGGATATGAACCCCTTAACATGCACTTATAGTAACCATTTAATCAGTTGCATAAACAAATTGGTAAACCCAGTTAGAAAAGATGGCAGCCAAACTTACTCAGCAAATAAAACTGATCTAAAAAATATTGTCTTTGGCTAAAGCTTTACCGTTCAGAAAGAAGTTACGCCCAGAATGAATCCTATTCGGACTAAATACTGATCAATAAGGAAACACTGCATTAAAATTTAAAATTACAGAAGACTTTCCAGATGGATCTGTTAACAAAAACCATCTTGAGCATCAGATTAAGATTTTCTAGCAGCCATTTAATTTCTTCAATTCCTTTGACAGATTTAAACAGGACACACCTACACTCTGTCAGGCCCACTCCAAAATGTTGATGGTGGTCTTTGTTAACAGATTCTTCAGCACTTCTGCTGTCTTTCAGCAAAATCTTAACTTTCATCTCGTCTTTTTTGCTGTGTCTAATATAGAGTGAATCTCACCAGAATTACCCTTATCAGGATGGTTTGAGTTAGCCTGGCTATCGCGACTATATTGCTGCGAGCATATAGTCTGGCCAAGACCGGCTTCGGTAAGAGTTTGTTAGCCCCGCTGGCTACACACAAGTCAGAGAAAAGAGTGCTGTGATTGGTCTAAGCTTTGATTGATTTTAGCTTCGACCAATCACAAACAGCAACATTTGAAGGAGAAGGGTCAACCGTCCCTTCTGAGAAACAGTTTCTGTATTAGGCTTGGCCAGATTATATGCTCACAGCAATATAGTCGTGATACCCAGGCTAGGTGTGGGTGGAGATTCACCAAAATCCTTGGAAAGCTGCTCAATAGCACATTACACGTAAAAATCTGACAATTTGTTGATGTTTTTTCAACAAACTGCAAGAGGAATAGAAATTGCTTCTGTAACACAAGCAGAATGGAAGTTTAATAGAAAATAAGGGCCAGTGCAGAACTGCCAAATGTCAAGTTCAGGGAAGTTTGGCGCTACAAATAAATTGCACCAGTTCTGCATAGATGAGACGTCACTATCATAAATCATGCACCATAAGCAGACAGGTACCGATGCATATGTAGTCTTGGGTTGTTGACGTACTGCTCACTGTGTGAGCGAGGACAGCCTTGGTTTGGAATAAGTTACTATCACTCAATAAAAGGCCGAAGCAAACAGCATAAATGACATAAGTAAAAAAAACAAACAAAGAAAGATAGAAAAAAAGCCCATTTACGGAAAGATGATAATATTGATATCAACTTAAAACTTTTTAGAAATCCTATCCGGTTCAACCAAGTTTGTCTAATATTAAGTCATTATTCAAGCCTGACAAAATCCAGACTTCGATAGACAGAAGAGTTACGACTCTGCTTCTCAAAGCGCTTTCCAATACCCCCAAAGGCAGAGAGACATCCGGATTTTAAACAGTTTTTTAAAATTTATTTAGCAGTGTGCTTTCATTGTATTACTTCCGACTATCAGAACATCGCACAAGAACAACGTTTACACCACAGGGGTGTACTTGGCTGTATAAAATAGCTTCATATTCCTTTGGCTGTTTTGCATTCATGCAGCGCAATCATCAGGCCTAATGGTCCCCAGTAGATGACTTCCCCAACTATTACAGCTCGGCTGCCGTGTTTAACAGTCGGCAACAGACACAATGGGTTGAAACCACCATTTAACTTTCTTCAGAATCTAAAGAGGGTGAAAAATGACTCATTAGATGTTATTACTGCTAACTTTTACTCAAGATCCAGACTTACAGCAGTCTTGCAATAACACTGTCTTACAAGGAGTTTGAATGAGGTCTTAGATGTCCGCCCACATTGTCTTTGTGGTCATGTGCTCTAACTTTGCTGATTACCTATCCTGACTGCAAAAACTCTTGCTTCTACTTGTTCTTTTGTTTTGTTTTGTTTTGTTTTCAATTTCATTGTCTTTTTTCCTGGAGTTTGCCCATCTGCTTCATCTGTTTCAGTTACATTCCTGGATATATCATCTGCCTGGGTTTTTCATTATCGCCAAAAAAACGGAGGAAACATGAAACCACTCAATATGAAAACAAGATGATTTTACATTTCTATCAAACCAAAACTGCATACTTCATATGCGTATTTTGGTTTTTACTTACTTTTTTTTTTTACTCACTGCCACCAAACTCAAGTACTCTTTTTTTTCTTTTTATAAAACCATCAATTTTCTTACTCTTAATATTGGATGTTTTCTATGCTCTGCCATGAGCAAAACATTGTTTTAAAATCACAAATCACATCTTTATTTACATTTTAATCAGCATCTCAAATTTTTATTCCAAATTTTCAAAGTTACGAATATACAATTCGACATCTACTAATCGACATCTTAAACAGTTTATTAATTCAGGAAAAAAGCTTTTCATGATTAAACACCAATGTAGCATAAAATCCAATGTTTTACATTTTAGGAGACAACCGGGTTTACTTTTTCTTCTGAATTTCTTCAGTCACTAAAGTATCAGAGTTGCTTGTTTTTTACCACTGGATGATGGAATAAAGGCTGAAAACTAAAGAATGTCAGAGCAAGACAGGATAATTTCTTCTTTTTTTCTCTTGTGGGCAGTGGATAGAGTATTCTTCAATAAAAATGCCCATGAAAAAGCCTGTTACAGTTTTTTTTATTATCAGTGAGGCGACCTTCTCTTTGTTTTTCTTGGTATTGTCTTGAAATAGATTCATATGCATGTCCCTTAATATGCAGGGTGACAGCTACTGTTTATTTATTGGATGGGGTTGGGAAAAGTGAGCTTAAATTGGTTTTAAATTAAACACAAACGTCATATCTGTTGTATAATATAATGAAAAGTCGTAAAACAAGGACAATATTGACCCACTGGTTGCATGATGGAGAATTTGATTATGTTATAAAGTGTTTCGTGGTCCTATTGCATTGTATGCTTCTTTTCTTTTAAAGGATGCAAATCTGCATCCTTCTTTATAAGTCCTTTACATATTTATGTGTTTTTTGATTAAACATGAAATATGACACTGATAATTATAATTTGAAATTGATAAAAGAAAGACTAATTAAAAGCAACCAATGACAGTAAAAACACCTCAACTCACACTATTTTCAAAGAATCCTGACACAAAAAACAGAAATTATAAAAGGTAACAGTAACAAAACATCAACTGTTGTTGAGAAAATAAATGATTATGCTAATTAGTTGCTAATTGTTGCAGGATTTCAGTGTGAGGAAGCAAACTTCACAGTCACATTGCAGAGCATTTCAGTTAACATTATAACAACCACACACTTTATTAATTTAGCTACTGAAACCTGTTTTTTTAGTTTTGCATTTTATGCAGTGTATGTTTTAAGAATGATACCCTGCCCTTAACTGTCCATTATTCATTATTCCCAAACATCTGTTACGTATGATATCTTTGCCATGGTACTGCAAGGTTATTTATATGAAATGCAAAATTTATAGCTATCATTCATATTAGGCACATTTTTTAAAAAATTACTTTATGGCACATACAGTTTT
>JAVQJG010155427.1:0-13393 GCA_036024015.1 Craterocephalus amniculus
AGTATCGCAAACGCACGCCCAATACTGTTGCATGTATGGTGTTTTGGTGTTTGCTGTTTGAAACAAATATCTCAGGGAAGGATCCAAATCTCCAAAAAGTACCATAGGTGTCCAGTACATTTCAGTTTACATCACAATTAAGGCCCCACTTGCAAAAAAATGGACTTCTCTTTAAGTTTGTATTTTTCACATTTTTACAAGGTACCATACCGTACCGTCCTCTTCCGCTTATCCGGAAGGTTTCTGCCATATTTTCAATAAACTATTTTCAGCATCTCTGGATGCATTTGATGATCATATGTGTGTGTTGCTCCAAACCACTTCAACACAAAATAGCATGGCTGTACTTGTTTATATGCTTCAAACATCAGTAGACCTGTCTAGATTCTGTTTAAATCAACACGATTAGGATTGGGACTGGGACAATATGCTTTCCTCCAGATTCAATTCCTTTACAATGTTTTGGGTGCCGCTTCGATTTAAATTGTGATTCTCGTGATTCTTCGATATTGCAGATAAATATAGATTGCAGAAAAAACAACACAGTAGCCAGAACAACATTCTGCTCCTATAATGCCCGACAAGATAAGTAAAAGGATAAATAATAATAAAAATGAAATCCAAAAATTATTTAACATTTTTTTAAATTTTTGAATTCACTTGAATTTAAAAATTAAACAAAACAAAACAAAAAAAATTTTACGAAAAAAATCGATTTTAAAATTGTGATATAAAAAATATTGATATTTGATTTCTTTTTGACAAAAAAAATCGATTTTTAAATTGCGAAATTAAAAATCCCAATATCAAATTTTTCCACCCACATATCAACAGATGAATTCTACTAGTGCGAGAACCACTGTGACCAACATCAGCGAGGTATATGAAACTGCTTTAAATGATCTGCCCTGAAGCACTGATATGAGCTTATTCAACCAGGTGTAAAACAAAAGAGAGAGGGAAATAAAAGAAACAGATGTCTAGAGAAAGAAAGAGTACACGTAAAAGAGGAGGGTAAATCATGGCAGCACAGTAAGCACAGAGGTGGGTCAGCTCACGGGGTATACATACAGCCAACAACTCAACCAATTTATTATCTCCTAAGGGGGATGAATGGACTTCCTGGATTTCATTTGGATAAGAAATGAGGCATAGCAAAGAAAACCGATCTGTCATCAATTCCGTGAGCCCGGGACAGGCTATGAATGACTCTTAAGAACACTATTTATTACAGCTTACACTCCACTGTATACCCCGGTTCCTCTTAAAATGTTCAATTGCACATTCGCTGGTCATGAATCAAGATACGGACTCACAAATCCCCAAGGACAGAGTCTCAGGGAGAGAAATTAAGCGTACCACCGGGACTCTGCAGCGTGTACCACATGCCGGGGATAACGTCTTTATTTTATTCTGTTTATTTATTTAGTTTTATGTATGAGAGGAATTCTCACTTCTTTTATTCTCCTTTTCTCCACAGCATTTTGTTTGTTTATAGCAAAACGGTTTGTTGAACTCATTTATTTAGGCCAAAAACCAAAACAATACATTAAAGTTTTTTAGCAGAGAAATGCTGTAGAAATAAATAAATCATGTAATAATTAATAATTATGATCTAATAATTTTTATTATAATTTTTTTTTTATCTATGCAGATTTTCCATTTGCTTTCCTGCCCCGATTAATTTTGTTTATGTGTCTCCTGTTGACTTGCTTGTCCTTCAGTGGGTCATAAGCTCAGTTTCTCACCTGTTTGTTGATCACTGTGGTGTGAAGATCCTATTTGATCTTAGTTGTCTAATTTGAGCTTCTTTACCTCCCTGCTACTTCGTCCTCTGGCTTGTGACCCTGAAATTATTCACTAAAAATTATTTCTATGGCTGTGTAAAGTCATAAAACGCACCCAGAGAGGAGAGGATTCAGGATCAGAGCAAGATGGTGTGTCCTTGTTTTTATTTTTGCACCTGCGACATCTGCAGGCGAGATCAAATCTAATGTAAATATCTTCTTAGGTGCAAGGAAGTTTAATGCTCCTCTGACTAAGTGGGTGAACCCAACATTTAAAAAACATGCCCTGGCATTTTGGCCCAGACCTTACGATCATGTGTGCCACAAATATTTGAATATTTAAATACTTTCAAAAAGTTTAATTTGTTCATAAAATATTAATATACACTCCAGCACAGTGATGAATATTAAAGGAGCTTTCATTCGGCTTTCTGTTTGATGGAGAAATAAATTAGAAAGAAGAGACGTGAGGAATGATAATCAGATGAAAACTGTTCCTGGACAAAGTGAGAAGCTGTGTCTCTGACATCGTATCTCTGCAAGGACTAAGTAAGGATCGAATTGAGGATCGTTTTTATTTCTTTTTGTGTTATTGAATTCTCTGAAAACGATACAAACCAGTAATAACGTGCAGTTGTAGGCTAATTAATAAAAATAAAAATAAAACGCATCAAAAATGTTACTTCCTCTTTACAAATGTAGGGAAAGAACAATAATAATGAATCACTGAATTAAAGAGAAAGTCTCACTACTGGGGAAAAGGCCACTCCAAAAATAAGTTTAAAAAATGGAAACAAAGTATTTTTGCTTGAAATAAGAAAAAAAAATCTGCCAGTGGAACAAGTGAAAATTTTCTTGATGAGATTTCTTGGAATAAGACAAAATATTCAAGCCTCACAAGATCTTGAAATAAGCTGGTAAAACTTGTTCTTTGCTATATTTTACTAGTATTGTGAAGTTTTGTGTCTGATTATGAGTTTGTAGTATTTCCCCCCTGTTGTCTTAAAACAAGTTTCTCTATCTCACTAAAAGAGGAGGTGATTCTATCTTATATTAAGCACGATGAGATATTTTGACTAGAAATGAGAAAAATGTAATTGGTAAGATTTGGAGTTTTTGCATTGGCATCTATGAAGTCCACTCCAGTAAAATAGCACAGGAATGAGCGTTTCAACCAAATTCTTTATTTTTATTTTCCTTCTTCTCATGCCCCTTACACAAACTGTGCTCACTCCACCCACAGCAAACACAGCCTCCCCTCAGCGGCCACCTTATTAGGTCCATCTGTTTAATAGCTTAAACATCTAACCAGCCAATCAGATGGCTGAAACTGTGTATCTCTTATGAAGTTCATTGGGGATTTAAGTGAGTTTGAGCGTGTTATGGTTGTCTGTCTCTGTGTTTACTGGGATTTTCACACATAACTATCTCTAGGGTTTACATAGAAAGGTCTGAAGAAGAGATAATCCAGATTAAGGCGGTTCTCATAAAACCTGTCTCTCACTCAGTGGCTGCCAGAATGGTCCGCAGCCACCCTAAGACCCTTAAATTTCAATTTGGACTCCTGATTAAATATTTATTCTACTTTCATTTTCCATATCCATTTAACTTTTTGTTCCCATTTTTTAGGCCTCTGCTTGAAAACTGCATCCGCATAAAGAGTACATATGTCTACAACCACAAGCTCTGTTTAAATAGTGAAGGGAACATTTCTGAAATTTACAAAGCTGTGTAAAGATGGCACATAGCATAAAATAGTTTCCTGCTTTCAGGATAAACATGAACATCTCTTTGGATTGGAATTATCTCTGCAAAGATCAACTCTGATTTTCAGAGAAGTTTTGTACAAACTTCAGGTGAGACCTTTAAAATGGCCATTTTGGCCCGGTTTGGTACCATCTAATCTCAGCACCCCCCTTAATTAGGGACCTCAGGTTGTGGAACAATAAATGAAAAAAATTGAATAGATGAAGTCTTAATTTAAAGTAAAGACAATCAGTTAATTTCATAGAAACTTACTGCAGTTTTTATATAAAAGCTGAACTGGTAAATGGATCAGGGAGACAGAGACGCTGCTAGCAGGCAATGCTTGGGGCCCCAGAGGCCCAACGACTTCAAATCCTTACGGAGCAGTGACAGAATGGCCACATTTACATGTGAGTTTTAATCCCCTTTAAAGGCAGGGTATACAATCCCGAGAGTCAGAGAAAGACAGGATTAGAAAAATAAAGAACAACACAGAAAACCCGCCCCTTTTCCTTGGAGCTCATTCCAAACCAACGCTTCTAAATTCTGTCACACGCTCTGCCCCGAACAGCTGTAGGAGCCAGAGTTTTTACAGAGCAGCATGGCTGAATCACAGGTAATGAATATCATTATCCACACACATACACACCGAAGCTGCCACCATCTCAGAAACGCAAAACTGTTGTTGATTCATTGTAAACTATTTTTCTCTTGCATGCCATTGTTGAGCTTGGCTTAGGCTCCTTTTTTTCCTCCTCTGGTATGTTTTCGTTCTCCTGTACAGTAGTGAGTGGAGTGCACAGCATGCGGTGTGTACAGCTGGAGGAAGAAGAGGCAGTAACCATTAGGCCCAACCAGCTCGGTCTGAAATGTTGGATTTGCCAACTTTTTTCCATAAATTCTTCATAACCACTGAATGAATTCATTTGTTCTTTTTTGAATACAATAAAGTTTATTAAAGGCTGTCTGGGTGTGAGGTGTATGGAAACCAATCTAGCACAAGTCACACGATCCCAAAGGAGATGAATGCAGTAAAATTTCAATGTCTGGTATCTGAAGAGGGCAACACTTGTTTGGCTCAAGACACTTCCATCATGGCGTCGATGTTGGAGCGGTCTTACATGGGGCTAAATTTCACCAAAAAGGACAGTAACAGGGTACATTGCAACACGTGTAATACTTTGATCACCTCAAACGGTGGGATTACTTCCAACGTACTGAAACATTGAGTTTAAGTAATGTATAAAACAGTTTACGTAAGGGACAATGTCCGATGAGTTGTCTATTATCAGAACCGTCCGACACGAAATGGAGTCTCTGATAATGGACACATCAGAGGGCGTTATCCCGTTATCCTGCTCATACCCAATCACTCACCAAGGAAATAAATATTAAATCAATTATTAATACGTTCCTGTTACTTTTTAGTGTTAAAATGTTTGTTTTTCACAACAAGTGGCTGAGTGGACTGTTTAATACCTCGCATTGTGACATGTTGCTAAGGTAGCCGGCTTTGGCTGCAGCTGTTATATTATTGCAAGGAATCACCCTTTGTGCTGAGATGTGATGGATATTGCTAAGTGATATCGATAATGGAAGTGGAATTGCAAAAATTCTTAACAATTCCCGTCCCTAACCATGTAATTGTAATACAAGTATACAACTTCATAATAAAAGGGTGATTAACAACAAACTCACGTTTGTTTCCTTTAAAGCTGATATGCTCAGCACCAGAAATGAGCAAAGACACATCAATATCATAGTCCCCAACGAAACAGACTAAAACCTGTTTTTCCAGTGCTTCAAACATCTAAACCTGCATAATTTCTCTGGAGCTTCAGAAACATTAAATAAAACACACGGTATCCAATGTGATCCCTCCCCCCACTTTTGGAGACTCCTCAAGCTAAATTAGCAGCAACAGTCGCTGTCTCGCCCCATTTTTGTCACAACAATGAAGCATATAATTGTTCTGTACACATGCTTGAAGGCCTACCACAACATTTAGCCTGCAAACCCTTCTCCCTCTTAAGTCTCTCATGCATGCAGGCATATTTATTCAGGGCTTCCTTATCAGGTGGGGGGCGAAACAGGCAGGTTTCTACAGCATATTTCTTTCTGTACTGTTGGCACGCACTTCATAGCCCAGATATGCTTCTCCTGAAGAGAGTTAGTTGTGAAATCAAGCAACTTGATGGATTGCATTACTTTTATTTCTTTTTATTTGGTTCTTCTCTACCTTCTATAATGTATCTGGCCAGTCAGAGACTGCTAAGAACAGTGGACAATTTAGCTCAGAGGCCTGCAGAATTCATCTCTGAACAGGAAAGCCGCTGTAGCAAACTTCAAGCAAGTCTTCCCACTAAGTGTGTGTGTTTTTACAAAGCTCATACCAATAGTGGGAATTAGTGGGATTAAAGAGGACATTTCACGCCGCCCTCCTTCATGCTGCGGTAGTCACTTTGAGGATAAAACTGTACAGCATCTTATTTCCTGCATGCATTTCCTTTTGTGCGCGGGTTCCCATGATCTCAATCTGTCATTCAGACCGACTCCAGATGCATGTGTGGCTCTCTGCTGAGGGGAGGACCTGCTCTCCCCAAAAAACATCATTTTTCAGCCTCTTCCACGCAGAGTTAGAACTGACAGGAGCTCATCAAAGCGGCCCCAGATGAGTGGAGGAGGGAAAAGGAAACACATGTTCAACCTCTGACCTGATGCCGCCTTGATTGGAAATTCCCAGTCGGAGTTAGATGGGAAGCGGCGGTGGCAAAATGGCAGACTACGGCGACAACAAATAGATTAGTCTCATAAAGTCTCATGTGATGATGTGCTGCAGTGGCTGCACCTAGCCACTGCCCTCTAGTGGTCACATGTGGAAACACCAGAAGCGATGATGGATGCAAGCAGGAGTTTTATCGTTTCAGATTAAAGGCATGGCTAATTTCTTTCCCCTTACTGTGGCATTAGCATTAAAATTAAGGGGAAAAGCCTGTTAATCTGGTGGCTAATTGACTGAAAGGGGTATTTTCCCTGAGTTGAACTCCTTGGCTTGAGATGTCTTGTTTTTCCATTATTACAGAAGCGGGCACATCACTGTTCCAGTGTCAATTTGCTCAGAGCCAGAGTCTTATCTGACTATTCCCCCCCCCCTCCTCTTCCCTTTTTCTTTTCTTCCTGCTCCGGCTCGCCTCTCTTACCTCAGAAATCACTTTTTATATTTGGCCGTGGGAGCACGTATCGCCAGTCGGATTGGCACATAACGGATTTTAATTCTGAGGATCTGACATCGTCTCACATGAAAACTGGAGGCATTAGAGATGAGGTTTCCTGCAGAGGTGATAAAGTTAGAATACACACTGCTGCTGCTGCTGCTGTTGTCATATAATTAGCATTATCGAGGGTAGTTTTCAAATGTAATTATTGCAAAAGCATCATAATAACTTTTTATACACAGCTGACAAAAGTTAAAGATGTTCAATTTAAAGGTGAAATTTACAGAAAATGTAAAAAGTTCATGCAACACTGAAATTATATCATGAATTATATCACAACACCAAACCAGTGACCAAACTTTTTCCACCACGCCCCGTTTGGAGGAAAAAACAGCACCTGGTCCCCCTCCCCTTATAAAGAAACAAGCATAAATACATTGTTATTATCATTATTAACAGACAACAGATATATCTACATGTATTATATAGATGTAATAAATATATATACAGTAGGCTATATCTATAAGGGGTGCAACGATGGCGAAATTTACACATCAGTTTGATTCTTTAGTTTCACGGTTTGATATATTTTCAATACTAAAAATTAATTTTAATTTTTTTTTGCATTTTCTAAAATTAATTATGAATATTTGTTTAAATACTTAAGTACAGTTTTTTAGTCCACTGTCGTCTTCAGATGTTTCCATTATCAATGCAATAAAAACAATTAATGATAGAAAATATTCTGTTACAGTAACAGAATCCCTGCCTCAGTGATGCATGGTGGAGGAGCTCTGTGGAGCAGCTGAGCTCAGATCAGAGCTTTCAGCCCTGATGCATCATCAGAGGACAAATTCATAAAAAAGTTGTATCTTTCTATACAGACGATACAGTGCTCACGCTTGGGTACACATCCTGTATGTATTGTTGCATATCTATCATAATGTGAGTTGTAGGAAATGTTCCCTCTAAGCTGCATGCTTGCACAGTCAAGCACTGCTCCTGCTTTCTCTGCACACAGTAAACTTAAAATAAAATCAAGCTGGAACTGTAAATAACTGTTCAACACAAGCATGACTGTAAATCCTGTAACATTTTGCAGTGCATCTCAGTGAAAACGAGTGATAGGGTGGATGACCTCAAGCACCACATGCAGGAGAAAACTTCTGATGCATGATGGGAATGGGGACCGATACATTATTGCAGGAGAATGTAGAAAAGAACAGTAGCTGTCACAGAAAAAGAGGTCTGAATTTTTTACAATTTTACTCTGCTGGAAATAGTTATATTAAAGCATAACCTTACAGAGGGAACTAAAGGAAAAGAGGGTGAAATAAAAAGGTAAAAAGATGAGGGGCAAAGAGACAAAAGAACAGGAATGAAAGAAGGAAAGAGAAACATCCACAACAATGATTACAATAACAAAACAATATCAGTACTTTTTTATATTAAAAAAAGAACAAATAAAGAAAAATGTCCCTTTCATGTATGAATTATTAAGAAATAGTAATTTACTTCCATAGACATAAACAGTGATGCTTTTTATTTCTTAATCATATTTCCATTTTATTTATTCACTGTATTTTTATATTTTATTCAAAATCACTAATTCAATCTGCTTTTTATATTTATATTTTATATTTATATATTTTTATAATATGAATATTTTATAAGAATATGGCTGCATCATTTTCTTTTCCTGTTCATCTCTCAAGAAAACGTGATTACAACAATGTATGTATGTACATGTATGTATGTAAATATTTATCGTATTTGTCCGCTGAGGCAGCAAAAGTACACATTTTATATCATGACCTTATCATGAATATACTGTAAACCAGCTGTCAAATAGTTGTCCACAAATATCCTCACAGTGAGGACAAGAGGCTTGACAAAGAAATCAGCATATTTTTATATTGGTTCAAATGCCTGATATCGCCTTCCTGGAGGCTTCTCTCCACTTTTATGTATCTTAGGTTTAGAGGTTGAACTTATATTAATAGTTAAACTTCTCTATTTATCATATAAACTCCCAATTATGAAGATGTCTGCTGCAGTCACCGAACGAGTGGATCTAAAACTGAAAACTGAAATGTTTCATTGATCCATTAATTACACCTCGTTAGTTTAAAACGTCAAAACAAATTTTCTCCAGATTAGTCAGTAAATAAGGCAAGTTAAAATCCTTAATCATTTAAATTCAGATTAACTCTGTGTTTCACAAACAACACACTGATCTCCGCAGCAGCACATCCAAGGTCTAATTTCTCCAACAAACATTGACATGATGTCGTCGAGGTTTTCTCCAACGCTTGATTTGAGAATTATGTAATTTATGCAGTGAGAGTGATTTATGGGCAGAGACAGCTGGTCAGGCAAAACACGCTGCTTTAAAATCTTACCAAAAACAAAAAAAAAGACAATAAAAGGGTGAACTCAAAGAAGAAAGACAACCAGCTAGAAAAGTCAACTTCTGGTGTTGGTGAATCCAAATTAAGAGAGTAACTAAATGTTACCCTATAAAGCCAAATGAATCATATTTGATACATATGTCTCTGAGACATTTTGCATCACTTTATGGTAAAAACTTTGCTCAAAACTTTGCAGAATACAATATGAAACTTGTCTTCTGCCCCCTAATGGATGCTAGGAAGCAGAGGACTGCTCTATATTCATTTTGACTTATCACATGGTAATAAATGGTAGATATAGTCCCCCCCCCCATATATACATATTTTGTTAAAGGGCTAAATAAGTACTTCAGATTTTAAAAACTTGACTTTTTTCTCTAGCTTTTCCCAGGTTGGGCTTTAAAGGGTTAAGATGATTGGTTAGATATTCAGGTCTAACCCATGGGCTAAAACATCTCTAACATCTCTGATAAGGTTAACAACTTTTTTCCAGATGTTTGTCAGTAAATTTGAATAGAAGTCTCAAAGAAACAAACAGCTGTTGCAAACAGAGGCATGATGCGGGAACCACCTGCTGCAACCCAGGACGCCTTAATGCACATAGCATTTAAAGTAAACATTTCCTTTGAACAGACCAGGTCTAGAGTATGTGTCGGGCAAACCTGAGTCCAGAGGGCTATGTGAATGCTTTAAAGCAGAACTTTGCTTTTTTTTAACCCCGGGTCTGTTGTCATCTTTCCTTTCATAAATGTGAGTGATGGAGAAAGGGATTTTCAAGAAAGTTTCAGTATTTAGCCGAGCAGGCAGCTAGCAGCAACATAGGAGGAAATAGTTTTTTCAGTCACCTAAATCAAACCATCCAGGGAATGATCTGATGATATGAACAACACCCTGTCACATAAATAAACGTTAATAATGAGCAAATCTTTAATACCACACCATAGTTAATTCTGTGAAATTATGATTTTTATGTTATGTATCCCCCTAACGCCTGAAACACGTCGATCAGTTCATATAATGTATAGGTTGATATGCACGTAAACAGAAATGTTGGTATGAAACGTATTACTACTGTCAGGGTCAACGTTAGTATCATACGTAGTTTTGGCTCAGAAATTTTGACAGTTTACGTATTTTTGTTGTGCAGAAACTTTCCTCTCTGGCGATTGGGTTGTGTTTTTAATAAGTTTAAACTCAGGTCTCAGATGTACCTACACATCTGTGTACACACAGCAAGTGCACATATGTGTTGTGAAACACTGTTCCCAGTCTGCATCAATATGCTGCTACATCATAGACTTCATTGATTTCTCAGATAATGTGAACTTTTTATACCCTGAGGCTGCAAACAATCATGGCCGTTCTATCCAAAGTTCACATCTTAGACTGGGGTATGCTGTCTTTTTCTCTCGTTTTTTGCTTGTTTGTCCGTTTCTGTGCAAGAAATTCAGTTTCTGCTCAATTACCTGCTAAAGTCAAACACATACTTGCATATATGAAGCTTTTATTCCAAATGGTTTGTAATATTGAAGATAAATGTTCAGAGATGGTAAGAAATGTGTGTCATGACATTTAGACAGCTATAGATATTTACTGATATTAATGTGCTCCTGCTTGCTATGGATGGGATGATTTAGTTCAGCCCTGGGCTCAATGAATTACCTCCTCTCTTGTTTGTCTTGTGTCTGTAATCAATTTCCTACAGAAAATTAATTGCTAAAACTTGACGTCTCTCACAGATGGAGATAAAATTAGCCAAAAAACAGTTATCGTCCCCTTAGCTTCTTAAAGTAGTGAATTTCTTACACATTTGCCTTCACAGTTTCAGGATCAGAATCACATTTTATCACCTCCTGAGGAAACATCAGCGTTTGTTCCTTTCAATTTTATTTGGCTTCCCTGCCAGACCAAATTATCTCACATCAAAGACGGCTGAGCACAGAGAAGAAGAGAGAAGTTCATTCCCACTCTTCATTAACGCTGATAAGGCTTTCTCTTTTGGGGAATAGCGGGAGTTTGATTTCATTGCTGAAAAAAGTTGAAAATGAGAATATCTGACACCCGCAACCAAATGAGTACACAAAACACCCAGCCAGGTTTTGTTTGCCCTCAGATTATGAAATGGCTTCATTGGTTCACAATAAGTCCCAGTAAAGACACAAAAATCTACATCTAATTTACATCCAATAATTCAACCCCACTTTATTTAAAGTGTACATTGAAAACAACACAGTTTCCCAAAGGGCTTTACACAAGTATGAAAACAATAAAATAATGGGACATGTAACAAAAGGACGTCTAAGTATTAAGAAGAACAATGCTAAAATAGTCATTTCCAACACATCAACCTGAGTTAAAAGCCAAAGAGGAAAAAGGTTTTAAAAGAAATTATTTAAAATCAACAAATAAAAAAGGCTCCTTAAAGGAGCATAGTGCAAGATCTAGCTTTGTCCCAGAAGTTTGCCTCCTCTGATGACAAGTGGAAGTGAGTGTAATGCTGTGCATGAACCAGTTTGAATTTGTTTACCTGCTCTGCACTCAGTCTGAGCCTAGATTCAGTGTTAACCGAGGTAGTAAAGTTATTTATCTGCAAGTTGTCTACGACGGTATGGTTTGGTGTTTCAGTAAACTGACAATTTTTTCTGGAAAAACTATTTCTACCCTGTTTGTCAGTCAATAACGTTAATATTTCACAACAAGGAAGCACATATAACGTTAGCATAGAAATATAAAACCTGCAATCCCTGAATATTTATGTTGATCTTAGCTGGGGTGATTTTAACTATTATCTCCCTTGTACAACCTTGTATGCTAATGGTAGATAAGCATATACGAATAGCATTAGAACATTACATATGCTGATTTCCGTCATACATCACATTCACCTTTTTAGTAAGCAGAAATCTGAGGGTCCAGTTTTATTATCAGAGCAGATCGGAGCTCCTCCATTTAGCTGCTCCCATGCTGACTCTGGTTTTACTCCTGCGGTGGTCAGACTCCAGTTTGCCTCTTTTCGTCACACTAGACAAAGTTTTCTTTTCTTCGTCTTGCAGGAGAGTGTGTTGGTGTGTGAGAGGTTCTTGAAGCTTCTCTTGTTATCCATGATGCTCTAATGGCGGCGGAGTAAACACTACCGGCAGAAATATCCTAGGAAATGTATTTCTTTTCTAAATTAATCCCTTCTGTCTATTATTATATAATCAATATTACCTTGATCATTATTTTAAGATTTCATTGTGGGAATTTAATTATTTATACATCGAACAATGACATTTTTTTTCAGAGGGAAGGAATTTAAAGAGAGTATCAGACGCAGCCCAAAGTCATCGTATTTCCTCCATTTCAGAAACCCAAAAATACGACCATCCACAAGAAATCAGACAAAAACTTTCATGAGCAACAATCGAAATATCTGAAAGAGGATCATGAACTGAAAATAATTTGTTCAAGTTGAATTAAATATGAAGTTGGATCAGGGAGCAAGCATGCTTAAAAGAAACACTGATGAGACACTGTATTACAGTCTTTTGTACAATCTCTTTATGATCCATCATGACGGATCATGAAAAATAAATACTTTTTTATTTAAATATTCATGAGTCTAAGACTACAACTTATATTTAAAACGAGCCGTGCTTAAGTCTTTAGGAGCACAGTTTTTATTTTGTACATAAATACAATCAAACTGAAAGCAGTGAAAAACAACACCGTCTATATGTGACCTCTGTTTATCTACACACAGCAGCACTGTGAGTGCATCTCTGAGGACAGCTGCTTCTTAAGGCTGGTTTATACTCGCGCGTCGTCTGCGTCGCGGGGGTTACGGGCTGGGATATACTTGCTGTGTACGCGAGCGTGCCCGCAAGCGCTCTTTCTGGTCTGTGTACATACTTGCTGCAAACTACGTAGGCACAGCGCGGCCAAAGCAGTCAATACCGGACGGTACCACTAGGCGGAGTATGTAGCACTTGTACTCTGAAAGTTACAAGCTGCTGGTCAGTTATATTTCCGGGGTTTTTTTCCCCAAACAACAAGTTGAATTTAGACTTTGAAATCGAGGTAAAAGGATTAATAATTTTAATGTTACTGTAGAAACTAAAGTGGGAAAGGTCTTGCCGCCGTTAGATGCGTTAAAAGTGGCCGATGAGCAACTAAATGCGGTCCATGCGGTCCACTGACAAAAATGGTGCACGAGCACTTCTAGCGGTTACGTCAATATCGCAGCTCGCGCACG